>OZ037776.1:55729115-55804115 GCA_964035525.1 Porites cylindrica
ATCTTATGTTAAATTTCGTGCCACGGCTCCGGATCCTGTAAGCCAGTGTTCAACCTAGTTTTTAGGGTAATGAAACTTCAAAGGGTGCTTTTTCTTCCCTCGTTTTCCTCGCGCACTGCTTAGGGAAATAATCACCTTACTTTAGCATCTGTAGATGAATTTCAATCACGCGTACATAGAACCGTTCTGTCAGGATACGCGCCTCAAGTGTTGCATTTTCACGGGTAGATAACCCATCTTAGCCTGAGAAAACAGCCGACACTTCGCGACGCCAACACCGGTTTCCCGGTGAAATGACGTCTGAGAAACGGGCGCAGAAACTCCATATTGATGAAACGTCACTTCTCAGATGTTGGGCAGTACTTCTGACTCTTTGAAAATTTGCTTCAACCAATCAGAAGGACTACCCAGATGTGGATGGCGACGAAAATAAAGATCCATCCCCGGTGGGAGCCGAAGTACCTCTCACTACGGGGGTGTGCACGCTCATGGAGTCAAATACCCTGTACAAAACTGGTGTATGTGCAAAGCACTAACAGTAGTTGATAAAAGATCAGCTCTGGATTTTAGGAAGTAAAGCAGGGATGGTGGAACAGGCCGAAAAAGAACTGTTAAGAGTGGCTTTCCGTAAATATCGACCCACGGTCGGCACAAGTTGAAAATTTGATATCGCTCATATTTAGCTCATCGATAACCCTTAATGAGTAATGAAACATGCCGTAGTTAGTTTTCCCAAATAACGTGTTCTTTTGTTAAAATTCGAGAAAACGCATTTTGCCCTTTCAGAGCTCAAAATCCACTTCCGGTAAAGCGAAATTTTACACAAATTCCATTGACTCGTACGTCAAACCACAAGGATTTGGCAGCCTTTGAAGAACAGGAATAGTTTTTATGACCCTTTCTTTATTATAAGGCGATAAATTTGTGAAAGCTGTAATAATTTTGTGGCCAAAAAGGTATTGTATAAAATAGGCCCTATTGACAATTTCTACCGTTCAAAATTATAGGGATAAAATAAAGCAAAATTTTACAATGCACTATAACTTAAAATTCCGCAAATTGACTCTCTACTGCTTAACTAGGCCCCAATCTATCAGAAAATCGAAACAAATTTCTGGGCAAACGATTTTAAGTAGCCCGCAAGACGTTGAGTTCAACCGTAATTTTGCCAAAAAAAAACGCCACATTGCCGTGGTTAAAAATAGCGTTACACGGCCCGTCACGCCAGTGTTACCGATAGATATGCTTTAAACAATTTACTTAAAGGCAGATTAAAAGCCAGTTTGAAATTAAATCTTTCAGTAAACCTATTATTCTCATTGATTGCAGCATTTTCTTCAGATACAACATTTAGGGTCCCTGGGATAGCGTCACACACTTTCAAGTTCAGTTTCAGACTGGCGATTTCCCTCAAAAAATGGTATATAAACAGAACAAAATCTAAAAACTAAAACTGATTACTGAATGAATTTTTGCATTGAGAGATATTTGCGAATTAAATCATCGCCAATCAATGCCATTTGGTTTATAAAAATTTCCTTGAAGCAATTTTAAAGAATAAAAATATTTTAGACTATAAGTATTGGTGCAACAGTTCTTTTCGAAAATTTTACCCTTGCGGGCTCTCAAAACTGAAAAAATAGCTACGTGGATGCCCCAAGAGGAGCATATACTTGTATGACAACGTGTGTGAATCATGAAGCTACTGCGTGACTATGACCCATTAAAACAAACTAAGAGGACCCTTTGGTGCTTTGCCTTCGACGTTTCAGTGGAAAATTCCTGAAACAAACGAACGTCTGAAAAGGCAATCGCCTATTTTCCTGGTTGGAAACTTCCGGGTGGAAGTTCGGATTTCATGTCTTCAGACCTTTTTTGAATATTAGTTTTAGGCTTTCGCGGCCGTTTTTTCATTAAACGAAACTGACTCAAAGAGCAGTGAGAGGCGGGTGTATCGCAGACTATGCGTCATATATCTTAAGTACTTTGAGGGGCCTTGTTAAGTGCATAATAGATCGTAGCAAGGGCAGAAAATGACAAAGAAAAAATAAAAGAAAGAAAACAAGAAAGAAAAAAAAGTTTCGCAGTCTAAAAGCAGTTGAAAAGTTAGTACTACCAAATCCGTTCCTGCTGATCAATAACAAAGCGCCAAAAGTGCTCGACGCTCAAGTTGAATACCGTATTTATTCGAATAAGCGCCCAACCTCGAATTAGCGCCCACCTCGAATAAGCGCCCATCCTAAAGGCAGCAAAGTTAAAGCGCCCACCCCCACCCCACTCCCTCCCACACAAACTCAAATAAGAGATAATTGCCAACGAGCCATCCTAGCGAAGACGCTCGGATGGCGAGGCGGCAGTAGAATAGAGCCGCGTAAGACTGGGCAATAGGCAGAAAAATTCTCGATCGAGCTGAAAAAAGTGTAACCTAATGTAATGAAGATTCCCCTGAGACCAAGTGGTCAGTTGTGAACCAATCAAAAGGCAGTACCTGCGCAAGGGCTCAAGTTGAATAACAAACAAAATTTCACACACTTCCCGCCGTCGTGACTTCCTGTGTTTATTTACCTAAATTTTTTCGTCAAACCCGGCCACCGCAGTCAAGAGACATGAGCACTTGACACAGCAAAAGTGTTCTATGTGCAGCAAGCAATATTCTCACCACTAAAAAGGATCAGATTACACGAGGAGATAAGGGGCGCGATCCATTCAACCAAAATTTCCGGAAATTTCGGTCTAAAACTCAATGGATCGGTTCGGTCCAACCGGAAAAGTTTCGAAACAACAGGTCCACCTTTTGAGGTGGTCCTCTTTTCCCGGTCGGACCGGTACATACATACATACATACATAACCTTTATTAAAGTGTCTTGTCGTTCTAGTGCCTATTGGCACTAATTGGGGACACCTTTAAAACTAAATTACATCATTAATAGAAACTAATTAAGTACTATAAAGGCCGGAAATTGACACTATTCAAGCTAAGTGCTCTTTTACACTCTAAAAACTAAGTTCTAGATTTAACACTTCGAAGCTAAGTTCGAAAATTTACAATATAAAAACTAAATGCGTATGTTAGCTCGGACACTAAAATGAATAAGTAAATATGCGTACGTCCTCTTAATCTAAGCATAAGCGGCATTCACTCCCACATCCCTCAAGAAATGATGTTACATCCTTCTTACGTATCATTGTCCTAAAAGTTGCCAAAGTTGCAATATTTCTCTCCTCCTTGCTTAGTTTAGACCATAATTGTGGTCCGAGAAATCTGAGAGAATGTTTTCCATAAGTAACAGTTTTAAACCGAGGTAAGACAAAATCTGCATTTCTTAGGTTATATCTCTTACTATTAATATTCTCCTCGTTGATATTAAAAATATCCGCAATTTGGTTCACTGTTAATTTGTTTTTTACTTTAAACATCAAAATGAGTATATCCTGCAACCTCCTATTTTGTAAAGTAGTCAACTTAGCTCTTTTCAGCAAGGTGTCATAACTTTCGGTAGTAGTATTATACACTAATCTTAAGGCTCTTTCTTGTAGACGCTCCAATTTACGACTATCAGATGCCGTGCAAAAATGCCACACTAGGTGGCAATAAGTAAGGTGTGGCATAATAGCTGATTTGTACAAAAGTAACTTGGCATTTACTGGCATAAGATTTTTAAGCCTTCTTAATATTCCGATCATCCCGCCAACTTTCTTACACACACTACGTATATGATCTCTAAAGTTTAGGTTTTCATCTAGGTTTACACCTAGGATCTTGATGGATTGTGACTGTTCGACTTTTTCGCCACATATATCCAGATCAACGTTCCTTTCTCCTTTTGGATTTCCCAAAACCATGGCTTGATATTTATCGCAATTGACTTTTAAAAGATTATCTTGATACCATTTAGTCATCCTCTCTCCATTGTCCACCAGTATCTTCTCCACGCTTTTGGTTGTTTCGTTTGCTACAAAGACCTGATGGTCATCCGCATACATCGAGACATTGGCATCTGATATTATGCTAGGCATATCGTTCTGGAAAATATTCCACATGAGTGGTCCAAACGTACTTCCCTGTGGACATCCTCTCTTCACCACAACCCAGTCACTTGTTACAGAACCTATCCTTACTCTGTTCTTTCTTCCCTGAAAATATGATCGTATGAGCTGTATGGCTTTATCGGAGAAATTGTAGGCTTGCAGTTTATTTATGAGCAACTAAGGGCTCAGAGAGTCAAAAGCCTTGCTCATATCCGAAGACAATATGCCGACAATTTTCTTGCTGTCTAGTTCAGCTCTCCATGTTTCGGTCAGCCTAATCAGCGTGGTCTCACAGCTATTCTTTGCACGATAGGCAGTGATAGCATCACTGAGTCTATCATCCATAAACTTACTGACTTATTGGCCCAGCAATACTTCATAGACTTTATTCACGCATGGCAGCACCGTGATAGGTCTATAGTTTATATCCCTTTGTTTGTCATCCTTCTTATGTACCGGTATCCATTCTCCGCGCTTAAGCTCTGCTATCCATTCTCCATTTCTAATCGATTGGTTAAAAATCACAGTAAGAGATGGAGCTAACTCAGTGGCACCTACTTTAAGGATCTTAGGGTCCATCCCGTCATATCCCCTTGACTTATTGGGGTTTAGGTCGTTCATGACTTTTCGTAATTCTTCACAGGTAATTTCGTTAAATTCAAAGTGGTTTACTTGTAGATCTCTCTTATTGAGATAAGTCGATATATTGAGAAGAGAGTTGTGATTCATGAAATCCCTTTCCGCACAGTCATTTACGTGGTCCCCTCCAATTCCATCAGCCATTGTAGAGAAAAAATTAGCAAAGTGGTTAGCTACTTTGGTTTGATCCCCTTCCAACACATCATTAACTTTCAAGCAGATATTACCGCTGCTTCCCTGTTTGTTCTTGAAATCAGTGAATGGTCTAAACGTTCTGTAGAACTTTCTTGGATCAGACTTGACATTATCTGATACTTTTTTCCAATACTGCCTGATTGCTTTTCTTCTTTCCTTGGTGGCCTCATTGCGCCACTTCCTCTTCAATTCAAAATTCTCTGGTGTGGGATGTTTACTGAATTTTTTTGAGAAGCGTCTTTTAGCTTTAATTGCATTTTTCCACTCTCTCGTCATGTATGGTACATTATGTGCCCTCACTTTCATGTCCCTGGTAGGTACATGATCATCAACGATCTTATTTAGTAATGCCTCCCAATACTCGTACTGTTCATCAACGGATTCGAAACTCTCACCCACCTGCCAAGGGGCCATTTTCAGATCTTCTTTGAACTTCTCTTCATTAAAGTTCTTATAGCTACGCACCCTCAGAATTCTGGTCTTGTGTTGCACTGCTCTCTCCTTGAGCGACGCATAGACCATATGATGATCACTAATCTCTGGGTTGTACACACCTCTTTCTCGAAAAAACTCTGGTTGGTTTGTTAGAATAACATCTAGCAGAGTGGAACTATTCTCTGTGATTCTCGTAGGTTCTTTGATCAAACATTCCAGGCCATACACTTCCTCAAGATCACACAAAATTTTTCCTTCCTTTTCTCCTGGTCTGAGCTTATTGAGATTCAAGTCTCCCATAATAATAAAGAACTGTCTCTGAAGGGATATCCAAGAGTAGATTTCATGTAATTCCTTTTCCAGAGCTTCATAGTAGTTCTTCCCATTCACTTTCGGAGATCTATAGATGCCCATCACGATAACATCCTTACCGCCGAATTTAGATTGGATTGGTAGAACCTCAATTGTTTTGAACACCTTTGGTTGCTTTAGACGCTTTGATGGAAGTACAGATGAAAAGTATGCCATTAGACCTCCTCCACCCTTGACACGGTCATTTCTATATAAATGATAGTTGTTAATAGCAAACTGACTATTCGGGTACGTTCCATCTATCTTTGTCTCCCCTAGGAAGACCACCTGGGCCTTGAATTGCTCAACCAGCATGCTGACCTCCTCGATCTTATTTTGATGTCTGAATGTTGGTTGAATGGATCGCGCCCAAGGAAAGCTTGACACGAAGAATGCAGTCGCTTCTGTTGGAAAATCTGGTGTTGGGGGAAAAAATCTAACCAGCAAACAAAAACAATGAGAACAAAAACGAATTACAAGCCTAAAGCGAACGACAAAGGAAAAGAAAACAACGCCATTTTTTTCGAAACCTGGCCGAGTTCAGTATAAAAATAATGAACTAAAATTAAATACGACGTGCCGTACATCGCATGTCCTTGGAAACATTTCAGATAGCCCAGCGAATCATTCTAAGTTTCAATCAGATAACAAAAAGCCTCGGGAAATTTGAAAGGAGGTTTAAATGATTGAACTGTGCAACTATTTATCAACAATGTGAAACCGAACCGACAGTAGATTTGTAGCTGGACTTAATAATATTCCCGATCGCTTCCTCTGCAAAGCTGACTTTATTCTTTCAAGGCACTTCACACTTTTACATAGCAGGTTTGTAAAGCCACAAGACTGAATCTGAGAACTTTTCAAGAAAATAATCCTTGCAACAGGAAGGGACCAAGAAACGGTCAAATGGGAAAAAAAGGAATTTTATTCCTGCTAAGCAAAATACGCATGATTTGCTCGTTGGCACTCTATCGATAGGTATACCTAGTAAGTAATAAAGAGACCCTCCCGAAGACGGAGTTTTCTTCAGAGTATTTTACAGAAACCTTGCTTTGTTACATCTCCGCTTTTTGTTATTACCATTTATTGTTTTGTTGCAAAAGTAACATACTACACTTGCTGAGAATGGCGAAAATTTAATAAGCGCCCAGCCTCGAATAAGCACCCACCTCGAATAAGCGCCCACTCTCAGGGTGCAAAAATTTAATAAGCGCCCAGGGCGGTTAATCGAATAAATACGGTATATACCATAAAAATTTGTAACTGAAGGACGTAGTTAACCTGTAACAGGCCTTCAGGTAGTTGGGAAAACGCAAAAAAAAGTGGGCTAGAAAAAATGGCGAAGGGGCGGGGTTAGTGAGAGAGGGCGAAAGGTCCTCCTACTCTCTCCCTCTTACTCTCTTCCACGTTTGTTTTCCTCCGTTCCCCATTTCGCGCCACTGTCCACTGTCCACTATCCACTATCCACTGTCCACTGTCCACTGTCCACTGTCCACTACGCCTGGAATAGGCTAGTTCATAGTGGGCCAGAGAGTTTTTTCCAATGGCGATGCAAGGGATCTATAGATGTCCATTTAGGAGCATTTGCCATTTTTAAAAGCTCATGATCACGCTGCAACTATTCCTGCTTTAGCATTAGTAAAACGACACTTTTTTTTCTATTTTCCATTTTGCTGTAGAGGAAAGTTTTTGGTGATTTGTTTTTGATGATGGTGTTTCATCGTCGATCGAAACGAGTTAAAATGTTTTCTGAAACGTTCGTTACAATGTAACTTTATAAGCGTGATAGTAATACATTGAAACGTACATTTATACTTATACATAATTACTTGAAAGAGAAAACTCGCAAGAAAAGAAAAGAGCTCTAATTAGTTAACATTGGTTATCCCTGTCTTAAATTTAACGTATTTATGCCTTTTGACGCATGCTTAAGTAATAAAACACACCACTGTACTTGTTTAAAGTTTGTTTTCGTTGGACTCCAGTCGTCGACATCTTGCCGACGTCGCTCAAAAAAGCCGACTTTTGGGCAGTTCTACACTATATATTGTATCCAAACAAAATGACTCTTCTAAATAAGATAAGTGTATTGAAAGATGTAATATAGATTGTATGCTGGAATTTGGCATTTGATCAGCGTTGAATATGATGTTGAAAGTGAATCTGTCGTTAACACCGCTTGCGTGACGGGCCGTGTCACGCTATTTTTAACCACTGGAATGTCGCGATTTTTCGCAAAATTAGGGTTGAACTCGGCGTCTTGCGGGCTACTTAAAATCGTTTGCCCAGAGATTTGTTTCGATTTTCTGATATATTGGGGCCTAGTTAAGCCGTAGAAAGTCAATTTGCGAAATTCTAAGTTATAGCGCATTGTAAAAAATTACATTATTTAACCCTATAATTTTTGAACGGTAGAAATGGTCAATAGGGCCTATTTTATACAATACCTTTTTGGCCACAAACTTATTACAGCTTTCACAAATTTATCGTCGTATAAGAAAGAAAGGGTCATAAAAACTATTCGTGTTCTACAAAGGCTGCCAAATCGTTGTGGTTTGACGTACAAGTCAATGGAATTTGTGTAAAATTTCGCTTTACCGGAAGTGGATTTTGAGCTCCGAACGGGCAAAATGAAAACTAACTACAGCATGTTTCATTACTCATTAAGGGTTATCGATGAGCCAAAAATGAGCGAAA
This sequence comes from Porites cylindrica, assembly GCA_964035525.1. NCBI lineage: Eukaryota > Metazoa > Cnidaria > Anthozoa > Scleractinia > Poritidae > Porites > Porites cylindrica. The sequence continues at coordinate 55,737,463 of OZ037776.1, forward strand.
ATTCGCTCTTAACAGGCTTGTCCCCATTGTTTCCTAGGAGAACTTTGATGAGAACGCAGGCGTCTAGAAATTAAATAGAAATTATTAAGAGCCACGCTTATGGATAACGTAGTTTTCTCCATATTTGTCATCAAGTGTTTATCTTTACTACGCAAAACAAAACAAAAAAATGAGATTCATGCCATGTTTAACCGTAAGGATAATGTTTTCGTAGTTTTTATCTGTCGATTTCCCTAATTTGAGTAATTGTAATGCTTGAGTGCTTGAACCTGGCGTTTTGACTTTGTCGTAAACGTAATTGTTCGATTCCGAATCGACGGGAGTGATCGTCGCAGTAACTTTTATAAGACCAAATATATGGATTGTGGTTGTCGTTGCAAAGAAAATAGATTTAGAGTCGCGTTTAAGGCAAACGGCAAACATTAGACCCCAGGCGATATTTTCTTGAATTAGGAAATGAACAGATACAAACTGTGCATAATAATTGTTATGGATTACACTAATCGACATGAATTTCAAAATACTAACGTTTTTGTGTAGAGTACAGCAAGTAGACAACAATTTAATCGGCTACTGACCGTGAATGTGATTATAAATCTCTTTAATTTAGAATGATTTTTTTGGTTAAAGAGCAAGTAGATAATTATCAGGAGGACCCTTAACAACGAAAGGACAAACAAAGTGTTCGTCGTTGAATTTATTATCTCAAATATACCTTATTCTTAAAAACCTGGTGAGATTACATATATACAAATGACAATGAAACCTCTATGTGCGACCTTCTCGGATTCGCGACATGCTGTTCAAACTACTAAAATTAGCTTACCTACTAAAAGCAATACTGAAAACTGGACCACTAAATCTTGGCATTTTATATGGATTACATATATAGAAATTACAATGAAACCCCCATGTGCGACCTTCTCGGATTCGCGACATGCTGTTCAAACTACTAAAATTAGCTTACCTACTAAAAGCAATACTGAAAACTGGACCACCAAATCTTGGCATTTTATATGGATTACATATATAGAAATTACAATGAAACCTCCATGTTCGACCTTCTCGGATTCGCGACATGCTGTTCAAACTACTAAAATTAGCTTACTACTAAAAGCAATACTGAAAACTGGACCACCAAATCTTGGCATTGTATATGGATTACATATATAGAAATTACAATGAAACCTCCATGTGCGACCTTCTCGGATTCGCGACATGTTGTTCAAACTCAGACTAAGATTAGTTTTAATACTCAAAGCACTACTGAAAACTGGACCACCAAGTCTTGGCATTTTATATAGATCACGTACATGTATATACAGATTACAATGAAACCTCCATGTGCGACCTTCTCGGATTCGCGACATGCTGTTCCTACTCAAAGCACTACAGAAAACTGGACCACCAAATCTTTGCTTTTTAGGTGGATTATACTTAAAACAAGTACTATATAACCTATTCTCCGGCATCAACATTATACAATGAAATGACCTTTAGTTTACAACTGTGATGACTAGTTTGGAGTTTGGACAAGGTTGCAAAATTACTACTTCTATGTTCACGGAGAGATTGATTCTAAAATATATACAATTCTACTAAACTATAAACCTTGCAGTGTTGTTTGCATTTGCACTTCAATTTGCATTAAGAATCTCGTTTACGTGAAAAGTATTTTTTAGTTGTAGCCCTGGGAACTAATTAAGAAAGTAAGTTAACAAATAACCTAAGTAGATAGGGAAATGTTATTCGTGTCGCAATTACAGTTGTATCATTTGTCCGAGCTACCGATGTACACTTTTAAAAGGCTGGTGATCAGCACTTTTGCAAGACATTTTAGAGATTAGAGTATTCAAGGTACCTACACTCAAACACACACCCACGCACACACACAGATTAAAATCAGTGGGAAAAATAATTAAGTCGACAAACATGAGCGGCTGGGCCAAGCAAGTCAGTTCTCTTTTGAATTCTTCTAGTCTGGGTTATGTTCGTATGCTGAAGAGGTTGACCTTTACATTTTCCACCACGAACTACCTCATTGGAATTCAGCGGAAGGGCTGTTTTGTTATTCCATGGTGTGTCGTTAGTGTAATACCTGCAACAGTAATGTATAGGAAACATAAAAATTAGTAAAACACATATATTCATTACAAAAGACTTCAGCTGAGGTAAATGGCATTTAGGTTCATTTTACATGGAAGAGGGATCCTCCGGCTTTATTGTCACGGAAGAGGTTTAATTACTTATTTAAATTTATCTCACCGCTAAAACTTTCCAGTTATTGGCATCATAAATGAAAAACAGGGTGCACAGCTAAAATAGGTTTGAAACGTCTTTCCTTGATGACCTCTCGAATCTCAGTCTTTCCTCTTTGGTCCACGTTTAGAACCAGTGTACTGCTGTACTTCAGTCAGTGTCCGTGAAAAGCCCTCTAGTTACGGTCAAAACTCCATGCACAGTCCACAATTTGTAGTTTTCGGGGTTTTCGATCAATTTTCAGATCTAGATCTTCGCCATAATATTTTTATTCCGAAACAATATTCAATTATTTGTGCTTCATATATAAGGAAAAGAGAAAAGATTTAAAATCATTCTGTGTTACTGTACGAATACGGGGCTTTAGTGTTTTTGTTTTTAAATGCAAAGCCTCACATATGCATAGATTGTGATTTTGACTGATAAATACCGAAGTGTGGTCAAATAATTGTGGTGTTTACATATATACATACAATTTTTTTATGTTTTGAGGTAAAAGTATAATTATAACATGCCCGCGGGTAGGCGGGTCATGTTTACAGGAAAAAAAAATACAACTTAATACAACTAAAAGTAACATTAGTCGATGACGGAAAAAAAGAAATGATCTTAACTATAGCCTAACAACAAATACACATATGGGATAACGCGGAGCGCTAGATGAAGCGTCCGGTCAGTATTGTTTAGTATCTTCGATGTTAAAGAAACGGTTGATTGATATTTTACCTCAGTCATTGTAAAAGCTGACTTCAGATTTAGTCAACAATGTGGCTTTTTAGTATAAATACTGCTTTTTATTTAGTACTTAAAAGTACATGATGTAAAGTTGATAAAACTGCAATACAAAAAGACCCGGCAGACTTCCTATGGCCCTTATTATTGGAAAGCAATTACCTTCACTTTACTTTTAATTCTTCACCAAAGTGGAATGACACGTCATCCCCAATCAGCATGAAAGGTGCCCACTGCCTCACTTCAGAGAAACCGTTATTTCGCATCCACTTCATGGCCCGGTGAAGACATTCACTTGCACTTTCTCCTTGGACAAGGTTTTCGTAGAATATTCTCATGAACTGCTCTGTTGCATCGTCTTGTAAGGCCCACAATGCCACCATTACTGAGCGTGCACCCGATCCTAAGAATGCTCGAGCGATTCCAACAACCCCTTCTGTTTTGATCTGTCCACGTGCGGTATGGCTACAGCTAAGGACCACCAGTTTGGCGGTTAGTCTAACTTGTGAGATGTCGGCCATTGAGAGTAAGTAGTCTTGTTCATGTGGAATCCCCATAGTGGAGTCGGGAGGGGTAAGAGCAATTTCCCCTCTTTCGGCGTCACCATGAGCAGCGAAATGTACGAGACTTACTGAGGGTATCCTCTGAAGAACCGCCTCCTTTGTTGCTTGCTCTCCTATTAAAAGGTGAGATTCAGGTAGTAGTCTTGCTATCATCTTTGCTTCCGCTTTCGCGCCAGGCAATTTACAGAGGTACCTTAACTCTCCCTTGAAATACACATCCGTTACATTCGGCTCACCCACAACCAATGCACCAGTTTCGCTGTGAGAGCCCGCTGGACTGTCCAGAATGAGCTTGAGAGTCGTCAAAGAAGGGACAATACGTATCCTGAAAGAATCTGACAAATAGCAGTTACATTCATCATGTAATGCTGCAAACGGAACTTGGAACAAGCAGCGATCAGGAACAACAATGATTTCAGATCCTTCTAGCAAGTCACTTACGGGAGCAATCAACATGTTGTAAAGCTGAAGCAGCGGTTCAGGGTCTGTGTTTACTTCTTCTTCATCTAAAAGAGGACGCAAGGATGAGAGACTATCTTCCAGATTTGCTTCGTTTGTAAGTTGGTTGGCGTACGAGGAGAAGAGTGATCGGTCTTCGCATTGCTCTTGAGGTAAAACGTGAAAATTTCTTAATAATCTTCCCTTTTTAAAAAGGTCTTCCACAGACAGTTTTCCGTGCTTGCTAACATAGCTCTCAGAAAGTTTCGTTTTCCGGAAAGCCATCGGCTTGCTTTGTTTTGCAGTCCAAAGAAATATATCTTCACCATGGTAGGAAATGTATAGGCAAGTACGGCTACTACTATCTCTAATGACCTTCAAAATGCCAGCAAACGATTCTGGGTCGAGGGATACTTCTTTCTCCACAAAATACCGATCTGATACTAGGTCTACTAGAGCTCTGGCTCTGCCAAGCTCAGCAACGTGTAAAGCCTCATAGTGTTTCCCAGAAGCACAACACAGTGAACTAAACAGTCGATAGGGGGACGCGTGCTCATCAAAAAATAATATCTTGTATCGATCTTTGTTTGGTAGAAAGTTAAGCATTATCTCGCACTTCTCAATGCTAGTACGGAGACTCGATAAAGCTTCAGATGCGTTTCCTGTTAATGCTAAAGAACAATAATTTAGACTTAGGTGAGCTTTAAACTGCAATTCGATGTCTCCAGTGTCCTTGCTAAGTTGAATAACTTTTCTAAAATATTCTTCAGCCTTGGCATGTTCACCGGTAGTTAGACACAAAGATCCAAGGTTTCCGTAGGATGTCGCTTCTCCGTGTTTGTCGCCAATTTGTGTGTTGATGGGAAGTGCTTTCTGAAAATATTCTTCAGCCTTGGCATATTCTCCGACAAAAAGAAACACGTTTCCTAGGTTTATGTAGCATGACGCTTGTCCGTGTTTGTCGCCAATTTCTGTCTTGATGGGAAGTGCTTTCTGAAGATATTCTTCAGCCTTGGCATATTCTCCGACAGAATGAAACACGTTTCCTAGGTTCATGTAGCATGTTGCTTGTCCGTGTTTGTCGCCAATTTCTGTGTTGATGGGAAGTGCTTTCTGATAATATTCTTCAGCCTTGGCATATTCTCCGACAGAATGAAACACGTTTCCTAGGTTTATGTAGCATGAGGCTTGTCCATGTTTGTCGCCAATTTCTGTCTTGATGGGAAGTGCTTTCTGAAGATATTCTTCAGCCTTGGCATATTCTCCGACAGAATGAAACACGTTTCCTAGGTTTATGTAGCATGACGCTTGTCCGTGTTTGTCGCCAATTTCTGTCTTGATGGTAACTGCTTTCTGAAGATATTCTTCAGCCCTGGCATATTCTCCGACAGAACGAAACACGTTTCCTAGGTTCATGTAGCATGTTGCTTGTCCGTGTTTGTCGCCAATTTCTGTCTTGATGGGAAGTGCTTTCTGAAGATATTCTTCAGCCTTGGCATATTCTCCGACAGAACGAAACACGCTTCCTAGGTTTATGTAGCATGACGCTTGTCCGTCTTTGTCGCCAATTTCTGTGTTGATGGGAAGTGCTTTCTGAAGATATTCTTCAGCCTTGGCATATTCTCCGACAGAACGAAACACGTTTCCTAGGATTATGTAGCATGTTGCTTGTCCGTGTTTGTCGCCAATTTCTGTCTTGATGGGAAGTGCTTTCTGAAGATATTCTTCAGCCTTGGCATATTCTCCGACAGAATGAAACACGCCTCCTAGGTTTATGTAGCATGTTGCTTGTCCGTGTTTGTCGCCAATTTCTGTCTTGATGGGAAGTGCTTTCTGAAGATATTCTTTAGCCTTGGCATATTCTCCGACAGAACGAAACACGCTTCCTAGGTTTATGTAGCATGACGCTTGTCCATGTTTGTCGCCAATTTCTGTGTTGATTGGAAGTGCTTTCTGATAATATTCTTCAGCCTTGGCATATTCTCCGACAGAACGAAACACGTTTGCTAGGTTTATGTAGCATGACGCTTGTCCGTGTTTGTCGCCAATTTCTGTCTTGATGGGAAGTGCTTTCTGATAATATTCTTTAGCCTTGGCATATTCTCCGACAGAATGAAACACGTTTCCTAGGTTTATGTAGCATGTTGCTTGTCCGTCTTTGTCGCCAATTTCTGTCTTGATGGTAAGTGCTTTCTGAAGATATTGTTGTGCTTCCTTGTATTCACCTTTTCGATAGTACAGTATTGCTAGCATCCCGGCTGTGTCGCATTCTTCCTTTTTTCTCTTACATTTACGAAGCAGGACTAAAAGCTTTTTGCCAGATTCTATAGCGGGAGAAAGTTTGTAAATAGCAGCATACCCATGACACAGCCTATTGTACAGCTCCATACTCACTTCTCTGGCAAGGTCATTTTCTTTTTCTAAGTGTTTGTTATTTAGGAATGTTAAGCACTCTTTCCACAGAACGATAGCTTGCACAAGTCGTTTAGTGTTCGAAAGAAAATCTGCAGCTGCAGTCATGCTGGGGTAAATGACTTGTAGAACCTTGTCCATGAGGGTCTTGTCTAAAACATATAATCAGGGTAAAAACAAGACCAGATTTATTAAGCAAATAGTTCCACGGAGGTAGAGTTATCAAGATTATATCTTGAGAAAAAAAAGAAAGGTAGTTCGAAATGTTATAATAATTTAGCCTGTGAACAGCCTCTCTGTTTGGGGAAAGGGTGAAAAAATCGGTAGGAGAGGGAAGGGAGAGGGTGAGAGCCTGTGAAAAAACATTTGAGGTCGCTACTCCGCCTTCTTGTCTGGTAATTGCCAATCATCTGTCAGCAAGATCGTTACCTGTCACTTGGATACATTGGAATGTAATCAGTCTCGCGTGTAAAAAGGGGATCGGTAGGCAACACACAACTTTTGCCTCGTGCCAAAATACTGCTTTTTCCAATGAGTTTCTTCTCTGGCGGGTAGATTATGCTCTTGAGTGTTTAGTGTTAATTGAGAAAATGTGATGTTTGCCGCTTATTTCATACTGAGAGTTCGTGACACGCATATTGATTTTCTGCGGCTGTTGTTTCTGCTTACGCCACGTACTTACCTTTAAGATACAAGAACATTTACTACCGCTAAAAAAGCTCATCAGGCAAGCTCCAGAAGACGCCATGTGAAAGATCAGAAGACTCGTTTACAAGCGATTATTTAAAATAAATCGCGTGCCACGTGCCGACCAAAAAAGGGATGTAAATCCCCCGGGGGGGGGGGGTACTCCCTAATATGGGCTATATAGGTATGTGCGGCCCCAAAGGGTAGGGTTTTTCAGCCGTTTTGGTCATAAATTGGGTATCGATTTTGGCTATTTTGCCGCCATTTTGGTCATAAATAGGGTAACGATTTTTGCACTGTAGTCTTAAATGCACTTTTTTAGAAGAAGCTACTTCCTTATCATGTCCCCCTCCTTCCATCCGCGCTTTGCCTTCCTCTCCACCGGCTGCTTTGTAGGCTAGAAAATACAAGCAACAAAAGCCCTTCACAAAATAGGGTATCAAATTTTTGGTTAGGTCATAAATAGGGTAGGGAAAATCGCAGATTTTCGTCATAAATAGGGTAAGGGTTTTGGGAAGCAGGCCGCACACCCCTACCCAATTTTTCTGCGAGTACCCCCCCCCCCGGGTGTAAATCAAACCTGTCAAAAGTCAGTGTTCTCGCCAATAGCTTGCATCAGGATCTGATGCTCAGCGGTTGCCGTGGAACGACGGCCTCAGATGTTTTTCTACAGGCTCTCACCCTTTCCCTTCCCTCACCTTGTGATTTTTTCACCCTTTCCCCAAACAGAGAGCCTGTTGACAGGTTAGGTAAAACGTGAAAATTTCTTAATAAGCTTTCCTTTTTGAAAAGGTCATCCACAGACATTTCTCCGTGCTTGCTAACATAGCTTTCAGAAAGTTTTGTTTTTCAGAAAGCTATCTGCTTGCTTTGTTTTGCAGTCCAAAGAAATATATCTTCACCACGGTAGGAAATGTATAGGCACGTTCTGTTACTGCTATCTCTGATGACCTTCAAGATGCCACCAAACGATTCTGGGTTTAGGGATACCTCTTTCTCCACAAAATATCGATCTGACACTAGGTCTGCTAGAGCTTTGGCTCTTCGAAGCTCAACAACGTGTAAAGCCTCGATTTTTTCACCCTTTCCCCAAAAAGAGAGCTTGTTCACAGGCTATAATAATTAGCCTTTGGCCATTTAGAAATAGGTAGGAAAACATTTTATCTTATGGAAATGCAAGTTTTTTATTTTAAATATAAATAGCCTGCAGTGCAGGCGTATTTTGGGTGGGCGAAAGCTTGTTCATGTTCGTAATGTTGTAGCCGCCATGTTTGATTTTATGACAGAGGAAGATTGGGGAGAGTAGAAATAGTAACCGCTTAGGGTAGGTGCGAGGGCGAAAGAAGGAAAGGGAGGAGTGGAAGGGGCGAAAAAAACGCCTGCCCGATATCATTGTTCTTTTGGGAAACTCCGTACGCTGGAAAACGGAGCTCCTGATTGGTGCCGCATAGGGAAAGTAGATTGATGCCTGCCAATTAACTGTAAGTCTGTATTAATTATTCCGTTTCGTTTGCACGCAACTGCGGGAAAGAATTATTCTGAATTCAGAAATGGCGGACATAAATTCGAATTTTAACTCGGCTGTCGAAACAAGTCTTTTTGAATTGGAGCGGCTGGGAATGTCGCGTGTATTACGCGATAAGAAAGTCAAAGCGATTTCTACGTATACACTGGCATCAGGATAAGATTTGCTCATAGTGCTAAACCCTACACCCCTTTTACCTCATGCCAAAATGCTGCTTGTTCCAATACGTTTTTTTCTGGCGAGTAGATTATGCTCTGGAGGGTTCTATGTTTTGACTGAGCAAATGTGATTTTCTCCTCTCTCTCTTTCGGCCCCCTCCCCGCTCCCTTTGACTCGCCCCATTTCATCCTCTCTTCGGGAGTTTCAACATGGCGCTTTCGCGAGCAAAAACATTCGCGCACCCGAAGAAAACGCCTGCACTGCAGGCTAAAATATAAACTGATTTGGCGAGGCCCCTTTTCATATTCAAGTCTATAGTACGTGTATCTGCAGTCTTGTATTTACAAAAATCCAGTCTTCATTGCTTCAAAACCAAATAGTTTCCGTAACAAAATTTTGAGTTTGGAACAATTATGACTGGAAGAAAGAACTCATTCTAAACAATTTCATCCCATACACAACAAGACCCCCACAATGGGGGTTCATTGGTCTGCCGACTGCGCCTTTCTAAAGCCGAGGCTGTATAGTAACTTGTACAGTTATGAATAAAAATACCTAGCAAGTTTGCAGTTTGAAACAAGAAACGATTGGCGTTATTTTTAACCAGGACTTTCCACAACGCACCTCCTTCCCATAATATGGCATGACAGTGTCAAGTGACTGATTAGATCTAACAGGAAATCCCAAAAATTATGGCCGTTCTAGGGTCAATGTTTGGGGCTCCTAATACCTGTGTTTTTGGCAAGGCAAGTTAAGTTTCAGTTTTATTTCTGACGGACATTGCATTAAAAGCCCTCCTAACTATCGGTATCCAAGTGAATATGTTTCTGTTTTACGTAGCGATCTACAAATAGTATATTCCTTTCTTTTAAGGAGAGACCTTCAGCTACCTTTCACACGTAGGAAGAGAATTGTAAAAAGTTGAAGCTTTTCTCGTGGGGACCGTGGGAGGCCATTGTTTCTGCAGCGTTTCTGGTCGTGGCTGGTGGGTACAAGTCGTGGGTCGTGGGTGTGGCTGTGGGTGTGGGTAATGATTAAAAATTAATTTTTAATCATAATTAACAATGTTACTAATTTTTGTTAAATATTAATAATTTACAATATTACAAGTTTTTGATTTTTTTTTAACTACTCGAAAACTAATAACATAACAAAACAGACATAACACAATGTATGAAAATTGGTGGGATTGGGTAAAGGCAGGAACCCATAGGAGCTATTTTCAGGACTGTTGTAATCTCTTGATAATATTTTGAGAAAATTTGTTTTGGTCAAACGCTTGAACAGCACGCACACAAGTTAACTTAATGCTAAAAAGAGCAAATCGGAAAATGTGCCTTAAATTTATGTTCCACGGAAAAAATAGGGAAGTTCACCCTTTCTACGTTAAATCTGACTGGAACTCACCGGTTCAACCATCAATAGCCCTCGAGAGCTATCTGGAAGAAGTTAAATCACAACTCGCAGAGATAAAAATAACAAAGCCAAAAAATAACTCTTCACTCAAGAAACACGAAGCATTAACAGGATTAAAGCAAAACAGAGACATCAACCTTAAAAAAGCGGACAAGGGGAGCACTACAGTAGTCATCAACAAAACTGACAAAATAAGAGAGGGTCAAATACAAATCGACGACAAACATAACTACAGACCTCTCTCTGAACCCGTGGTGAAAGAAACGCACAGCAAGGTCTTGCGCCTAATTACGGATCTTCACCGTGAAAATCATATTGATGACATGACAAGAAAATAATAATCCACCTAGAATACCAGAGTTCTACACTCTAACGAAAATTAATAATACGAGCACGTGCTAGATTGCATGAACATGGAGAGAAAAGCACAAAATCTTTTTTAAACTTAGAAAAAAGGAACCACTTTAAGAGGCATATAAGAAAACTGTGCATAAATGGTAAAATTACAACGGATCCGCACTGTGTACTAAAAGAACAAGAACGTTTTTACAGAGAATTGTACAAAAGCAGCATTAATAGTCCTAATATAGGAGAGAAAATATCTTCATTTTTGAACGATTTGAATATTCCCCAGCTTTCAGAGGAGGAAAAAAATTCCTGTGAAGGATTAATTTCTCCAGAAGAATGTTCTGAACTCTTGGATAGCTTTCAGAGTAATAAATCCCCTGGAAATGATGGCATTACAGCTGAATTCTATAGACAATTTTGGCCTTTAATAAGCGAAAGTTTTATCAGGTGTGCAAATGAATGCTTCGAAAAAGGGGAAATGTCATGCTCACAAAAACAGGCTGTAATTACTCTGCTTGAGAAAAGCGGAAAAGATCGCGCTCTCCTCGAAAACTGGCGGCCAATATCTCTTGTTAATGTAGATACGAAAATTATGTCCAAGGTGATCGCAGCAAGGGTTAAAAAGGTGTTACCCAGTATCATTCACTACAACCAGACTGGTTATGTTAAAGATCATTTCATTGGTGAAGCAATACGTTCTATTTTCGATATTATGGACTTCACAGCTAAGGAAAACATCCTGAACATCCCAGGTTTACTGCTGTTTATAGATTTTCAAAAAGCTTTTGATAGTGTGGAATGGGAATTTCTCATTGAGAGTCTTAAAAAGTTTAACTTTGGTCGAGACTTCCTTCAATGGGTGAAAAATAACAGCTTTCAAAGCTGTGTTATAAACAATGGCGTTAGTTCTAACTTTTTTACTCTGGAACGCGGTGTTAGGCAGGGTGATCCACTCTCTCCTTACTTATTTATAATTGCTGTAGAAACTTTAGCAATTGCTATAAGGCAAAAAGAGTCAACTAAAGGAATCACAATTCCTTCTCAATTTTATCAGGAACTTTTGTTATGGTGGTCGCAATTTCGTGAAACGTTTGCCACTGAAGAAGATTGGAAAACGATAATCTGGAATAACAAAGAAATAAAAGTAGAAAACAAGCAAAACAAATATCTTAGAATGGGCTGGCTTACGCAGCTCCATTCCATTATCGTTAAGAAGTTATGACAGGTATCCTTCCATAAACTCACCAACATTTGTGGTGGGCACAATTGATGTTACGAAAGGGAAATCAAAGAATTACTACAACCTACTCATCAGAGAAAAAGCTAAACCGCCCAATATTATTCAAAAATTACAGAGTAACTTTCATTTTAACAGCGACAATCTGAAGCAAATATTTAAGCTGCCACACTCTATCTTTGTCGAATTAATTAACTCAATTCTTTACACAAATACAAAGTTGTATAAAATAGGTTTTAGAACAAATGATTTATGTACTTTCTGTGACAATCAACCTGAATCATTAACCCATTTGTTCTATCACTGCTCACGCTCTAAACAGTTTTGGATTGAATTTGAACTATATTGGTGCCTTATTTCGAATCGACGAATTCGTCTCTTTGGAATTTTGACGGAAAATGCTTGCCCTTTACTTCAATTGCTGAACTATTTTATAATTATTGGAAAACTCTATTTGTGGGGCTGCAGGAGCAAACAAATCCTTCCAAACATTTATTGATTTAGAGCCAAGATCATCGCTAAATATGAAACAGAAGGAAAAATCAGCAACAAAGAATTCTTTAAAAGAAAGTGGATACTGACGCCTTATTTAAGTTAACTGTGTTAACTCCGTATTATTTCATTGCCCTGTTGTACTTTTTCATAATTTCTTTTAGCCCTGTAATAATTTGACAATTAATTTTGCTTTACTCTGTTAATGTCTCTTGTTAAAGTGTTTTTTTTGTTTTGTTTTGTAGTATTGTAAATGTAATTATTTAATGTGATTATCAATAAACATATAAAAGAAAACCAAAAAAACCAAAAAAAAACCAAAAACAAAAAAATTCACAAGCCAACCATTACAGGGGCACCAATTATCTCCGGCTGCGATGGTCCAACAGAAAGAATTTCCTCTTTCGTTGATGCATTACTGCAACCAATATCAAAAATACAGTAATCATACCTTAAAGATATCACCGACTTTATAAATTTTATTGAAAACACAAAGGTGAAAAAACGAACATTTCTTGTTTCGATGGACGTCACAAGTCTTTACACAAATATACCACAGAACGAGGGCATTGAAATTGTTTGTAAAGCATATGAAAACTTCTACAAATACAACCCTCCTATTCCTACACATCACCTGCGGAAAATGCTTAGACTAATCCTCAAAGAAAATTCTTTCCAGTTCAATGGAAAACACTACCTACAAACCCATGGTACTGCAATGGGCACAAAGACAGCAGTTTCTTTTGCCAATATTTTCGTGGCACATGTTGAAACACAATTCTAAGCAGAACAGTTTTTAAACCTATAGTTTGGAAACGCTACATTGACGATATCTTTTCCCTGTGGGACATAAGTAAACCAGACATCGAAGCCTTCATCGAACAACATCACTACATCACCCAACTATCAAATTCACGGCCGAAATATCTGACACTGAGACTATGTTTTTAGACACGGTTGTATACAAAGGCACAAGATTCAAGGAAAATCTAGAGGAAAAAGAAATATTGTCTTTCGTGACACAGTACCAGCCCTCAGTGTCTACTTTAAAAGAAGTTTTAATGAAAAAATGGAATCTTATAGAAAACCAACCGTTACTTCGCCAAATTTTTAAAAACCACCTATCATTTCCTACAAGAAGGGAAAATCCCTAAAGGACAAGCTCGTTAGAGTTAAAATATAAAAGGTTTACACAAGGTTTCACGCCGGTATAGATGTGCGGCCTGTCACCCCTTGCATTTTCTCATGCGTCAGGTTTCTTCTCGTTTATATAGAGTTCAGCGTCGTCTCGCTTGTTTTACCCTCCCCACCCTCCCTGGGTTTTATTTTATAGCCTGTAGTTTTCAATAAATTGTTTTTTGCCCCAAACTCGTTGCTTTTCTTTCGTGTCTACTAATTGGGATCAATTCAAAGATAAGCATCGTATTGCTTATTCAGATAAATAATGATTGACTACTCTTACTATGGAACTCATCCCGGCTTCCTTAATTTTCCGATTTGCTCTTTTTAGCATAAAGTTAACTTCTGTAAGTGTTGTTCAAGCGTTTGACCAAAACAAATTTTCTCAAAATATTATCAAGAGATTACACCAGTCCTGAAAATAGCTCTCATGGGTTCCTGCCTTTACCCAACCCCACCCATTTTCATACATTTTGTTATGTTTGTTTTGTTATGTTATTAGTTATCGAGTAGTTAAAAAAATCAAAAACTTGTAATATTGTAAATTATTAATATTTAACAAAAATTAGTAACATTGTTAATTATTATTAATTATGATTAAAAATTAATTTTTAATCATTACCCACACCCACACCCACACCCACGACCCACGACTTGTACCCACGACCCACGACTCACGACCCACGACCATTAGACAAACTCTTCTGCAGCTCCATGCCGCGCAGGCTAACTAAACGGATTTGTCACCTGTGCTGAGATTTTGAATGTTTGGCGATTCACGGGTATAATATATTGAGTTCTCAAACATCATTTTAAAATTTCTGTTGGGCGGCCAATCTACTGTTCTGGCTTGTTCCGGATAAGTATCAGTTTCTGTGTTTTACATTCTCATGAATTGACACATCCGATCACCAAGTAGAAGGAATGACAAGCATTTACAGGACCATTCATCTTTCTCCAAATTACAAAAACATAAAGAAAAACAAATCGCTCGGTCACGAAAAAATACAGCCGTGTCATGGGCCGGGTTGGCTATGGCCCAACCAATAATGTCGCCTGCTTTTTTTTAGCATTTGCAACAGTACAGTTGGACACCTTCACAACGGCCACCTTGGGGACAGAACAAAGTAGCCATTGTAGATAGGTTGAAACAAGAGTGAACGTATGGACTATCCACCAAAAAAAGTGGCTGTTGTAGAGAGGGGGCCGTTAATGGAGATTCGACTGTATTTCTAATCTTTGTGTTAAAAGCACACAACATATTTTCTTTGAAAGAAAATATATTCTCATAGTTGTACAGTCAGACGTGCTTTTTTCACTGTTTGCTTACAAACATTTTGTTGACTAGATCCATCAGGGTTTGGCACCTTTGTTTTATACGTTAGCCCTTGCTATTTATTTACAATTTTCTGTGTCTATACTTTTTTTGTGCAGAAAACTAAAAGAATGGCGATGAAAATTTGACAAAATTTTCTCAGGATTGATAGAAATAAACGCAATGCTGGTGATTTCGGAATGTCTAATTTTGTAAATTTTCCGGGGGAGCCAAGATAAGCGCCGATTCGCCATTCGTTGAACTCGAGCTACGCGTGAGCTAGCCTTACAAATAAAGATCAATAAAAAATATGCTCCGCAGTCCCTGGGTCCATCTTAAAGCTAACTGAGAAGAAAAGTTGCTCCTACGTAATGATCAACAACGTATGCCGGACTACTATATTTATTTTTCAAACTTGATCACTGAATAAGCTCTTAATATAATAATAATAATAATAATAATAATAATAATAATAATAATGATAATAAAAACAACAACAACAATAGCAACTGACAGCATTATCCAGCACTCTTTGCTGTTACAAAACTTTAAACCTTCCCGCACCAAACTCTTTTTGATCAATATACCCTTGAGTTATCCAAAACACTGTCCAAAGGAAGAGCAAGCGGTGAGTCAATAATTTTGGTAATGAATTCTCCGATTGGAGTGCTGTAGCGGTTCATGTTTTGAGAAAGACCGTTTATCAGTGGTAAAAATGTATTGCTTTGTTAGTTATAACTTCCAACAACACTCGTATTCAAAAAAAGAGCTGCAGTCACTCATAATGTATCGGTCAAATCGAAGCTTCAACATGCCCCCCCCCCGGGCAATCCCCCGGGCATTTGACTTTTTTGAAAATTATTGTTCAAATTCCCCTCTACCCGGGCCAAAATGCCGTTCAAATGCCCCACACTAGGGTCCATTCAAGCGATCAAATCCCCCCACCCCAGTGATATCTCACAGGCACAAAAACAACAGAAGGACGGCGGAAACGCCTTCAGTTGTCGAACAAAATCTTTATAAATATAACAAAAACTGAGAAACACTGTTAGCGTATTTACTACGAACAAAAGTCTCGTGCAAAGCGGCGGAAATCGCTGCTACAAGGTCACTGAATGCTCAGCTTTTCTTCGTCATGCAACATACAAAGTGTTCTATAAAAAAAGATCCCACCTATTGAGATTACTACATCATGACCATTTCACTGACATGCATCATCGTTCACCTTATTAATTAACATACTTGCAGTAGGTCAAAGTAGTTGACCTGAGCTTGTTATTTTATTTTATTTTATGTTGTTGTTGAATCGCCGATATAGTTATTGTATTTCATTGTAAACACAACAATAAAATACATTCATACATTCAAAGCCTGAATCCAATATTAAAATTTTAAAATAAAAATACTTTAAATACAGCACAAGCTTGTTTAAGCCCTTTCCTCGCAACCAATTGGCCCCAAAGGCACAATCTTTTCCACGAAAATCCTCTAACATCGCGTCCCCTATGATAGCTCGCCACGCCAAAGATTTTACATGAAATCGAGGGTGCAGTTCAAATTCCCCACCCCTAAAGCATGGGGATCAAATTCCCACCCCCTGGAAGACTCTGATAATCAAATTCCCTCCTTCCCGGGACGGCAAAGGTGTCGAATGCCCGGGGTATGCCCGGGGGGTGGGGGGGGGGGGGGGCATGTTGAAGCTTCGATTTGACCGATACATAAATAGCTAACGGAGGTCACTGTGGGGCAAAAACAAAAACAACAACAAAAAAACTGTTCGCAGAATGAAGCAGTCGGAAAAAATAGTTTGCACAGACAAAGACACAGAAATAAATTGTTTGTGCCCCAAAATTTCATCACCCAGTCCAAAAAATACTTATTCGTCCCTTATCTGAAGTTTCACATTACTGTACATCAGCGAATGGTCAGTGTCACAGTCAGCGCTGTGAGGGCCGTGTATAAGTTTATCCTTGATGTATCAGTGATAGGATAGTTCGCCTTGTTAGGATGTAGTCGAGCTGATGCCAATGTTTTGGGTAAGGGAAATCAAGTATTTACTTTTTTTATGGAATCACTATCCGAGTAAAAATGAAGCTAGAGAGGTTGACGTGTCTCTGTTATGTGTATGCATGCGTCTTTCCGGCCTTAAGAGTATTTTATTTACCTTTTTATGAGTACTCTGTGATAATTGTCAACTACACTACCACACACAATCTTTTTCGGCGATATTATTAGTAGTACAGTAGAGATAAAATTTGGCCCCTTTTTGCGAAGAAATATCATTAACTTGCGGAGGAGTACATCAACTTATAAATGAAACTAATTCACATTAATTGTACAAAGCAAGAATAAGCAGCACGTGATGTCTATTTCTTCCAAATTCCGTTCATTCTATCACGAATGCAACGTGATGGACGTAAGCTGTTGATTAAAATATCTTAACTTAAACAGAAATTTTAAGATGGAAGATCGAGTCAGTAAGGATAGAGGAAAGGGGTAATTTCTTCTTTTTGTTAATAAAACCTGTCCTTCTATTTATATGTATTAGTGTCAATTAGACGTAACCTCGATATTAAACCCTTAGCGAAAGTGCGAAATTTACGATGTCATAAAAAAAGACACGAATGTCAGGCTCGGTAAATAGATGTAGGATGTGATAATCAGAATGACATGAGCGTGGGACAAAGAAAATATCTTATTCGGGAGTCAAGATCTTTTTTCTTACGACTGTGAAATGTCACACATGACCGTAATCACAAGAAGAGGGATAGTTTTTAGATAGAAGTTGACGTTATATCCATTTTCCTCAGCCGCTATCTTTATTCAAGGAATCCATTGAGCCCAAGTAACTGCTGAATAATTCAAGTACCTTGACGTTTACCACATAACCCAAACTCTCGGCGACCCTAGACCGCTATTGCCGCACTCATGCGCAGTGCCCTAAAGTAAATGGCACGCATGCAAGACGAATAAGGATTCTAACACCTCATCGATATGGTTGTGCTCTTTCGGGTTGCTCTTTCAGGTTGAATTCATAATTTTTTAGGATAAAGTCGC
This sequence comes from Porites cylindrica, assembly GCA_964035525.1. Lineage (NCBI taxonomy): Eukaryota > Metazoa > Cnidaria > Anthozoa > Scleractinia > Poritidae > Porites > Porites cylindrica. The sequence continues at coordinate 55,755,282 of OZ037776.1, forward strand.
CTAAAATCGTGAATAAAGCTGAAGAAAACGCCTGAAGAGAAGGTCTTTATACAATACAAGCGAATGACGGATATCGTGCTTGCTTGGTGTTTTTTACTCGATATTTCAGTTTCTGTCATCAGACTAGAAGGGATTCTGGGGCATGATTGTCTCATAGGAACCCAACGAATATATTCTGTAAAACATCTTTTCGAAATGCAACTACTGACTAGAAATGTTTTTAGCTAAAAGAAGGGTAAAAATTACAAGATGATTTATTCTACTCATCACATACTTTTGAAAGTATTTCTATTAACCTCCCCATAAACTATTTTCGGAAGTTGGGTTTCATTTTTGAGATCACTTTCCAGAATTGGAAAGTGCTCGTTAGAAAGGACTAGTCACCTTGAAATTTTAGTTTGGAAAGAATTCCTCCTTTCGTAAAACTTTAAATAACAATCGCCATTAGGGTTTTCGCATTTGAAATGGAAGAACCCAATAGATTTAAATTTAAACTTGCCCTATGATGACCGAACAGATAAACAATTCACGGTACGACAGCCACTGCTTATCTTAAAATGCACTGTAAAACTTAAACTAGCATGCACTCTAGACTGCGTATATCAATTTTTAATGCATTAACCGGAGAAAGCACTCGCTAAGTCCGGTCCCTCCTCTATGCAAACTGACCGTCAAAGTTTAATCACGCGAATTTTATTCAAACCAGTCGTGAATTTTTATTAAACATGCCAATAATAGCTTCTTCGTTTATCCCTCCCATAAAACGGCCTGTATCAGGTTACTGTTTGATGCAGTTTTAACTAATCTGAAATTTTTATGTAACTCTTTGCGCCGGCCTGGTATGGCATTGACTATACAGCGTGGACGTGGTGCCATACCGTTGATGAGTTTAATCTAGAAAGGCCATGAAGTTATAAGGTTTGCAGCACACATCTTTATCTTCACAACATTATTTCATCTTTAACTCACCTGAAGGCTCTCTTTGCAAAAGCCACTTTAGGTCGAAATTGACGAACTCTTTCGCTTATGAGCCAGAATAATTCACTGGACTGTTTCTCTTGCAAAGAGCTCAAAAACCAAATTGTATCTCATGAGAAATCCGCGACTCGTAGTATCGAGATAATTGTTAGGTCCGATTCTATTGAAGACAGTATGACTTTTATTGTTAATAATGTACCAAGCAGTGCTCTTTCATCAAAAGCCTCAAACCGCAAACAAATTGGAACTAAATACCTTCAGCAACCTGTTGGTAACGGGGTATGGTATGTTTTCTTTTTTTTCATGCCTGATCCCACTGATCCGTTGGCTCAAACTTTTGCTCTGGTCACAGTGAAGTTGTGACAGCACATAAGGAGAGTCTGAGGACACCTGTACAACTCTACTCAGGCCTGATTCTTCTTTGTGAGATCGAGCTTTAACTGTTCTTTTGATATAAGAAAGATTAAAAAATGTAAACAAACCTGAAGGAACCTAAACGCTTGAAGGAGGCTATTCACCCAATATTGTGCCTGCTTGGCGTTTTTACTTGATATTTCAGTTTCTGTGAAATAAAAGATTTATCATGATTAGAAAGACACATTGTGAGACAAGTCCACATCACTTCTGCGACGTGAGCCTGCCATACCATTTTTGAAGTTGACACGTTTTACTGCTCAGATTTGGTCTTCACAACATTATTTTACCCTTAAATCTGCGGATTTAATTGAAGCTTGGAAAGCAGGTTTGGGTGAAAAAATCATTCGCTTATGACAATGATTCACTCGTTACTTTCTATTCGATAAAGAACCGTGGCAAACGCGTGTTTATATTTGCAGAGTTAGCGAAGCTGTTAGGAAGTGTTCTCTGTTATTCCTTCTTTTCATAATGTTATTGGTGATACTTTTTTTTTATAAAAAAAAAACGCACGAATGAACTAGAATAATGAGTGATATGATTTTTCTTGAATATTTATGCCATCAGCTTGAATGGTCGATGGTTATATGTAATTCTCCATTACTTATCCAAAAGCATATGCATATACAGTACAACTATGTAGAAATATAGAACATCAAAAGGCTTGTAGCTCCTTGAATCCCTACTTATTCTTCCATTTTTGAGAATTTATAAAATCTATAATTTATTAGGAATAAAAAACAAATTTGTACTCACAGGAATTCTGATATGTCAATCAGAGTCAGTTGAAACCTGGTTCGTGGAGGCTCAGTTGTGGGGTGTGGCTTAGCGTTGCGTCAAGGAAGGAAATTTATAGTATGATGTCAAATTTCTGAAATAGAGCAATTGATCATTGCTTTTTAAATGTATAATCGACAATTAGGCTTAAAATAGATTGAAAAAAAAATGATGAAGGCTAGAAACTAAACGGTAGTTACCTTTACAGGGATTCGGACATTTCTAGCGAAATGATATGGTGAGAGCTAGTCCAATCGTGGAAACACAGTTACGTGGGTTTTAGCCTATGCTTGTAATAGAGATAAATAAAGCACAGCATGGCATATCATAGAATGAAGCCAAGCTTCGAAAATGAAACAATTGACCATTTCTTTTTAAAAGCTGATCAACATTCTGCCGATTATGGCAAGGCTTCAAATCTATTATTCATAGGGACCATCCTAGAAAGAAAGCCTGTACCTACGGATATTTCCCGGCGCTGTAACGGTTGAGGGGGTATAACGTTACCTGAGACTGCATTTGGAGAATTTTGAATTACTGGACATTTCTCGAGTCTTATAATCTTCAAATGTAGTTTCTATTTTTCAAATAGAGTACTTTATTTAAAAAGTTTATTAGAACAGCAATAAATGTGGGATGTCGCTATTTAAAAAGAAAAAAAGTAGAAAGAAAGTTGTAAATCCATATTATTGGCTAGGTTTTATGCATAATGTTTGCATCGTGATCTTTCAATAGTGTACGAAGCTCAAGCTTCCTTGGGTGGTTCTTAGAAACAGATCAATCAAAGACTTCTTTCAGATCAATGCATGTTAGATAGTGGATTACCCAGTGAAGAGTTATTCCACGAATACTACTTTTTGGCGACATAAAACAGCTGATATTTTAAACGTTTCTCGAAGACAAAGGGCCACAATGAAGGAAAAAAGGATCCGAGATTGGCAGGAGCCCGTCAGTGGCTCCTGTAAGAAGCCTGCGTCGCAAGCGTTTCCGCGCGGTTTCGGAGCGAAGAACGAGGAATGAGAGTCAAAGACAGCGCGAAAATTAATTCTGACTAATTAATCAAGAAGCAAAGTGTTACCTTAAGAATTTTTTTTTGCGGTTTGTCTTCACAGAAGTTGCTTTCTTGGCTGAGAGGAGCGAATGTACAAGTAACTTAAGGGGGCTTGAGTTTGAGCCTAACTATGTTGGCATCCAGTCTTACAAAATATGATAACGAAAACTGGCTACCACAACTGTTTTGATGGCTATACCTGTTTATGCTAGAGATAAGATTTGATCACTAATGAAAAATCACGGACTGTGAATAAAAACGTTTTCCGCAGATATGTAACAAAAATAGATCGTTAATTGTTTCTATGATGCCTATTTTACATAACTGTCTTAATCAAGTGATAATAAAGATCCTTTAGCAATACTCTCAGTAAATCTCTTCGGGGTCACCAAAATAGAGCGTGACTCGTAAAAATATCTCACGATGCTACTAACTGGATACCGTGTGGCACGAAATTTTTGCGGGAGTTTATTTTTGCGGATTGGCGATTTTTTGTGATTTGCGGGAACTAGTTTTTGCGATTAGGACAGATTGTTTTTTCTTGCTGGGAATTAACTTTTTGCGATTTTCATAAAGTACCCAGTACCCAGCATTGATAATATTTTCGTTTTTAATTTATTGAGTACGTGCAATATAAATACATATTTTCAAATAATAAACCAGTATTTTGTTGTTTTTGACAAGTTGTGATTGAACAGACACGATTTCTTAGTACTGTATTTTTGTGCAGCGAATTTAAATTGGAGAATATTTACTCTGGAGTAAATTTTTGCGGGAAAATTGTTCGCGGTAATTTTTGTTTAGGGGAACTAATTTTTGCGGATCGCTGGAAAAACCGCAGAAATCGCAAAAATTAGAACCCGCAAAAATTTCGTGCCACACGGTATTGATTAAGAAATATTAAAAGAAATTTTAGAAGTGGGTTTTATACTTCATTTGGCCATCTAGTAAACAATGGTCAGAGCTACATACATACTTAGATATATACTCACTAAAAAGCTACGTCGTAAATTTGCAACGCAAATGAGTTCTAGCCAATCAGAGTTGCGGACGAGGTTTTTCACACTTGAAAAAAAAAAAGAACAAAAAAACAAAAACAAAAACAAAGAAAAAACGATACGTCCAATCAGAATCGCGTACGATTATTTTTTAGGCGTGAGTGAAATGGTGCGTCTGATAAGAAGCCAGAGATGTGTGAGTTTCGCACTAAAATTCCCGCCTTTTATAGGCGCTTGTGGCTTGCAGCGCCTCTGTTTGGAAGTTACTTCGCAGATATTCAAGGAGAAAAGATTTTCTCCTGGAGCTCTTCTCTTAGGAAAGTGGAAATTGGAGTGGATAGTTTCGTATATTTCACTGTCGATAAACAGCGGGAGGGGAAAAAACAGAATGAGACGTAAGGTGAGGTAGTACATTTTTATTGGAGTTTATTTGTTTTCTGTTTAAACCGGGCATTTTACTCAAATTCATTCATTTCCAATTGTACATTCAGAAGAAAAAAAAAATTATTTGTAATTGCTGGATTGCCTAATATATTTACCCTCATTATATTTTGTACTATACGTTTTTACGAATATACTTCGTTTTTTTTTGGTCATTTTGCGGTGTGTAGTGACATGGATAATAGAAAGACTGGATAGGAAACTTATGTCACAAGGGCTGATTTCTTATCGCCATCGCCGATTGGTTGTTTCGTGCTCCAAGATGGCGTTGAATGGTTTCATCATAGTGAAAATTCTGTGACGAAACGATGGCGAAAATGTGGGGCAAACCAGTCGAAAAGTAGGGTTTGTTTGCCTGCATGTTGTTCTTTTTCGAAGTTTTTACTGCTACTTTAATTTTTGGTGTATGTTTTCCCTTCGTTTGTTGTCTTACGGCGATGGCAACCCTTCAAAGCCACACTTGAACCTTCGAGGTAAACACTTCTTCTTTTTTTGTATTTGTCGTTGTCTTTGAAAAAATTGCGTCCCAAAAATTGAGCTTACCAGAGCCATATTAAGAAGTCTTGGTGACTGTTTTGGGACACCTTTATTAAGAAGGTCCTTCTTGATTCTATTTATAACTACGATTTACAGATCTTTTAAGGATGTAATTGCGGCGTAGGCATAGTTACAGAGTGAGTGCTGTAATTTTCAAGCCATACATTGCGATTGTAAATGGCTGAAATAACTACATTCAGACTTGGCGCCGAGAAAGAGTAGGCACATGGTGTGTTATATTCCAATCGGCAGACTTGTTTGTGTTGAGAACTGTTTCGCTCAAGTATTATATATCCAAGATTAACCCTGCTAATTGTTCGTAGAGCAGTATGTGAATTTTGCTTATCTTTTAATGTTGAAATAAAACTACTAAATTACATATCCAGTCATACAATCGCCTCACGTCGTTCCTCGCGGCTTGTATTCTAATGCACTGAAAAGACTCGAATAATTTTTGTACTTTTCCCTTACATAAGCTTAAGCTTAATTGTAGCATGAAAGGGATAACGCCCACTGACATTTTTCCGGCTCCGATTAGGCTCCTAAGTGTTGCAGTATTTTTTAAACAGTGATTTAGTTTTCCTTCTGTGTATATTTTATTGTAGGATTTGATGAACACATTTAATCAATGAAGACAGTAAAATTGTGGTCAAGTATTCTTCTGAAAGGGCACAAATCAATCAATCTTCCTGTATTAAACAGCAGCAAACTTGCTTTTTTAACTAATCTGAAATTTTTATATAGCCCCGCGCGCCATAGAAAACGGGAAAGGCCTGGTATGGCTTTGACTATATAGCGTGTTGCCATACCGTTGACGAGTTTAATCTTGAAAGGCCGTGAAGTTATCAGGTTTGCAGCACACATCTTTATCTTCACAACATTATTTCATCTTTAAGTCACGTCGAAAGTGACGAACTCTTTCGCTTATGATCCAGAATAATTTACTGGACTGTTTCTCTTGTAAAGAGCTCAAAAAAAAAAAAAGTATCATCATGAGAAATCCGCGAGTCGTAGTATCGAGATAACTGTTAGGTCCGATTCTATTAGACACTATATAATTTTGATTGTTAAGAATGTACGAAGCAGTGCTCTTTCATCCAAAGACTCAAACCGCAAACAAATGGGAACTAAATACCTTCAGCAACCTGTTGGTAACGGGGTATGTTTTTTTTTTTTTTATGCCTGATCGCACTGATTTGTTTGGCTTAAACTTTTGCTCTGGTCACAGTGACGTTGTGACAGCACATACGGAGAGTCTAAGGACACCTGTACAAAGGGCTACTCAGGCCTGATTCTTCTTTGTGAGATCGAGCTTTAACTGTTTTTTTTTTTTTATACAAGAACGATTAAAAACTGTAAACAAACCTGACAGAGCCTAAACACTTGAAGTAGGCTACGCACGCAATATTGTGCCTGCTTGGCGTTTTTACTTGATATTTCAGTTTCTGTGAAATAAAAGATTTATCATGATTAGAAAGACACACTGTGAGACAAGTCCACATCGCTTCTGCGACGTGAGCCTGCCATACCATTTTTGAAGTTGACACGTTTTACTGCTCAGATCTGATCTTCACAACATTATTTTACCCTTAAATCTGCGGATTTTATTCAAGATTGAAAAGCAGGTTTGGGTGACAAAATCATTCGCTTATGACAATAATTCACTCGTTACTTTCTATTCGATAAAGAACTCTATGATAAGTGGCAAACGCGACTTTGTATTTGCAGAGTTAGCGAAGCTGTTATGAACTGTTCTCTGTTATTCCTTCTTTTCATAATGTAATTGGTGATACTTTCTTTTATCCAAAAAAAAAGCTCGAATGAACAAGAATAAGGAGTGATATGACTTTTCTTGAATATTAATGCCATCAGCTTGAATGGTCGATGGTTATATGTAATTCTCCATTACTTATACAAAAGCATGTGAATATACAGCACAAATATAGAAATAGAACATCAAGAGGCTTGTAGCTTCTTGAATCCCTATTTATTCTTCCACTTCTGAGAATTTATAAAATCTATAATTTATAAAGAATAAAAAACGAATTTGTACTCACAGGAATTCTGGTATGTCCACCGGAGTCAGTTGAAACCTGGTTCGTGGAGCCTCAGTTGTGTGGTTTGGCTTAGCTTTCCTTCAAGTAAGGAAAATTATAGTATAATGTCAAATTTCCGAAATGAAGCAATTGAACATTGCTTTTTAAATGTATAATCGACAATTAGGCTTAAAATAGATTGAAAAAAAAAAATCATAAAGGATAGAAACCAAACTGTAATTACCGTTACAGGGATTCGGACATTTCTAGCGCAATGATATGGTGAGAGCTAGTCCCGTCGTGGAACCCACAGCATGTGGGTTTAGCCTATGCTTGTAATAGAGATAAATAAAGCACAGCATGGCATATCATAGAATGAAGCCAAGGTTCGAAAATGAAATAATTGACCATTTCTTTTTAAAAGCTGATCAACATTCTGCCGATTATGGTAATTAGGCTTCAAATCTAAATTATTCATTGGGACCATCCTAGAAAGAAAGCCTGTGCCTACGGATATTTCCCGGCACTATAATAGTGAAAGCTAGTTCTTGGAAGGTCTGTTATGAGCGTATGGCTGAGCTATCGACTTCTATTATTTTATGAAGAAAATATACTGCCTGACGTCAACGTTCGAAAATGAAATAGAATTGATCTTTTATTTTTGAAAACTGATCAACATTATGTTGATGAGGGTAAGGCTTGGGTGAAAAATGATGATGGTTAATAATATCCTTGACAGGAATTGTAAGAATTTGTAGCCAAATCGGATTGAGAATCAAACTTGTACCGCTGCTAGATGAGACATGTGGGGATTGTGTAGATTTAAGTGTTATCGTGTAATTAACAGCCCGAACTAACAAACAATTGTGAGAATAGATTGGCTCCAAATTTTCTGAAAAAACAAAGTCGTGAAACAAATTAAAAAACAATAAAGACGTGAGAAGTTGAAAGATATATAATTTTGGGGGTGGGGTGGGGGAGAGCAGTAGGGGTGGTGCAGGCCCGTAGACAAGGTTTTTTACGGGGAGGTGACATCCAACGAGTATACGGACCAAATGATGTCAGAGGCGCAAGTCTCTTGGGAAGGGGCTGGGGGTGAGGGGGGATTAGGTTACCTGAGACTGCTTTTCGAGCATTTTGAAATACTGGATATTTCTCAAACTTTTAATCTTCAAATGTAGTTTTTTTTTTCAAATAGAGTACTTTATTTAAAAATTTTATTAAAACAGCAATAAATGCGGGATGTCACTATTGAAATGAAAAAAAAAGTAGAAAGAAAGTTGTAAATCCGTATTATTCGCTACGTTTAATGCATAATGTTTGCATCATGATCTTTCAATAGTGTACCAAGCTCAAGTTTCCTTGGGTGTTTCTTAGAAACAGATCAATCAAAGACTTTTTCTTTAGATCAATGCACGTTAGGTAGTGGATGTGCTGATTAGCCAGTGAAGAGTGCCTCTCTTGTTCCGCGAATACTACTTTTTGGCCACATAAAACAGCTGATATTTTAAACTCACTATTCTCAAAGACAAAGGGCCACAACGAAGGAAAAAAGGATCCGAGATTCACCCCTTGCAATTGGCAGGAACCCATCAGTGGCTCCTGTAAGTAGCCTGCGTTGCAAGCGTTTCCTTGCGGTTTCGGAGCAAAGAACGAGGAATGAGAGTCGAAGACCGTGCGAAAATTGATTCTAATTAATCGAAAAGCAAAGTGTTACCTTACAAACTTTCTTCCGCGGTTTGTGTTCACATAAGTTGCTTTCTTGGCGGAGAGGAGCTAATGTGCAAGTAAATTAAGGCAGCTTGAGTTTGAGCCTAACTATGTTGGCATTCAGTCTTACAATGATAACGAAAACTGGATACCACAGCTGTTTTGATGGCTTTACCTGTTTATATTAGAAATAAGTTTTCCGCAGATATGTAACAAAAACTGATTGTTAATTGTTTTTATGATGCCTATTTTACATAACTGTCTTAATCAAGTGATAATAAAGATCTTCTAGCAATACTCTCAGTAAATTTCTTCGGGTCACCAAAATACAGCGTGACTCGTAAAAATATCTCACGATGCTACTAACTGGATACCGTGGGGCACGAAATGTTTGCGAGAATTTATTTTTGCGGATCGGCGATTTTTTGTGTTTTGCGAGAACTAATTTTTGCGATTAGGACAGATTGGTTTTTCTTTCTGGGAATTATTTTTTGCATTTTTCAGAAAGTACCCAGTACCCGGCATTGATAATATTTTCGTTTTTATTGGGTACGTGCAATATAAATACATATTTTCAAATAATAAACCAGTATTTTGTTGTTTTTGGCAAGCTGTGATTGAACAGACACGATTTCTTAGTACTGTATTTTTGTGTAGCGAATTTAAGTTAGAGAATATTTACTCTGGAGTAAATTTTTGCAGGTAAAATGTTTGCGGTAATTTTTATTTGCGGGAACTTATTCTTGCGGATCGCTGAAAAAACCGCAAAACTTAGAACCCGCAAAAATTTCGTGCCATACAGTATCGATTAAGAAATTATAAAAGAAATTTTAGAAATGGGTTATATACTTCATTTGGCCATCTCGTAAACAATGGTGTTATATACATACTTAGATATACTCACTATATACCCGTTTGAAGGGGGATTCATAAATCTCCAACATACATGCTGTAGTACCAGCGATTAGGTTAAAAATCAATGTCCCCCCCCCCCCCGACATTGAATTTGTTAGTCGTGGTGCCACCTTTTTTCTCTCAGTTTAAATACTTCAATGCCCATTCGACTTCTATATCCTGTACCAGTCCGATGTCAAATGATAATTAGCCATAATGTAAATATAACAAGTTAGTATCAGCAACATCCTGGTTGACATATGCAATTTGTTTTTGCAACAGTGAATTAAATGAATATATTTTGATTTTTTGTGCCACCATTTATACAAGAAGTCAATCTGATCTTGAAACTTAAAAGATAACAGTTTAATTGATTTGCTCTCTGAAAGAGAATTCTACCATGTGTAAGGATGGAATAACTTCAGGCTTTCTTCTGCACTAATTCCACTGCTGACTCTTGTGGGATATAAAAGAACCCATGCTGCTGTTTGAAAAGAATAGAGAGGGAGAAGACCTCGACAGGTGTGGTTGACCAGGTTGAACGGGTGTACCAAAAAACATCTTATTTAGCGAAAATTTTCTTTGCGCTCCACAAGCGTGGTTGGGGTTAGTGAAGGAATGAATTTATTTATTGAGTAAATAAAATTGTTTTTGAATCATTAGGTGATAACTGTTGCCCTCCGATGCCCTGATGGTGCAGTTAAGAGACGGAGATTTACAGTGGAGTCGCAAATCAAGGTGATGCTTACTATACATGCACAATACACAAGCACATAGATGTTTTTGCTTCCTTGAAGGAATTTAATCAGCTGTTACACTTGCGCTTCTCGTCGTTAATTACATTGCGTTATCCATTTTTCTTAACCATTCATTTGTTTTAGCGGCGGCCCAAACTGTGGGAGTTCGTTAGACTTTGAATTTATAAGAGAATGTTTAAAAATATACAAATTACGTCCTAAATTCCATTTTTTTGGACAAAAAATAGATAAAAGTGACTCACTTTGTGTTTTTGTTTTGTTATTCTTTGAATATAAACAAACAAATACACTGCAAATGGAAAAGAAGCTGTGGCCGTGAAAACTGTGAAAGGCCTGTGACCTACGATAAAATTTTTTGATCACTGACTAGAATCCTCCTCTTTGATAAGATTACGATTCATTTTCTTCATCAGCTTCGTTCTCAAAAAACAAGTTAAAATTTGGAAGGTGGAAAATTAAAGTCCAAGTCATCTTTGTTTACAAACATACGATAACTTTCTTTACCATTTTTATTTTCGAGATAGAAAGATTTAGAGTTGCAAAATCAGCATGGCTTTGAAATCTTGCTGTACAGTAAGTTATGGACGGTAAATTGACCAATCAAAGGGCGGAAACAGACTTACAATACGTACAATAAAAGTAAAATAGCGCGTGCGATCGAATTGTTGCGCACGAGCTATTCTATGCATGACGTAACCAACCAAGCAAAAAAACATCATGAACAATTTGCCAAAGAAAAGACAGACCTTCTCAGATGGTATGATATGTCTGGCGTCAAAGATGGAAATACAAAGATTCGCCTTTAGTAGCATATTCACAGTGACAGTTATCGCCATGTTGTTTCTTTCTGTTGCTCGAAATATGGTAAGAATACTAAAAAAAAATGGCAAGAAAAATTTGTTTCAACGTTCAGCAAAAGTTTGATATATTTCGCGAGTTTCATGAAGGAGTTGAAAGAAAGACATCTTTCACGAACAAAAGCATCTTTGATGTATTTCGCGAAGTTTCGTATGGGAAGAAGGAGGAAAAAGTAGGACGGTACAGTAAGATGGAAGGCTATTTTAAAATATGGCTATGAGCTACGGAGGTATCTAGGGTAATAATAGGAACGTTCTAAAAAGCGGCGTTATTATCACTTGCCTGGAGATTAGATAAGAAATGAGTAGGCGATTAATTCTACACGAAAGAGGAGTTACTCGCTAAAGGTTTTTGCACTTCCTATTACACGTGTAGCACGCACATTTATTTATTAATTATTTATCATTTTACGTAGTAAAATTAGTATTTGGTTCCTGTATACCACGTAGCCGGCTACGTAGGAAATTGGTCAAGTGGTAGGGTATTCTGCAGTTCAGTCGTTTTCTGAAAGGAGACGACTTTATTGTGTGCCTCCGGAGCAAGAAGAAAAATAAGGCCGCTTCACGGCCAAAACAGGCTCGCTCCGCTCGCAAAGAGGTCGATTTGTAGCAAGTCTAGTGAAGGCCTAGAAAGACAATTACTGATTTCAGAAGCCTTGTTTGCTAAGAAGCGTTCTCCAAAAAAACAGTTTGCTCGGAATTCTGATGCCTAGCCTACTTATTCCAATATAACAAGTGAACAAGAAAGTCAGGACAAGTTCCAGCTTGATTCTGGAGAGAGAATTCCGTCGTCAAGCAAGTAAAGGCTCCGCTGTGATAGACCAAGAGAAATCCCGAGCGGTAAACAGAAAGAAAGTTTGCTGCAAAGCCACGTTTTCAAAAATTGCCCTATTTGGCGAGATTATGGCTGCGAAGGCTAGAGTGATCAAGAGGAAGAGAGCTTAAAGCTGTGCTTCTAGTTTTAAGAAAGCAAGTAAATAAATCATCTTATTCATCAAAATGATTTCTTTTACTTGCTTTCTTAACACTAGTGTCGATCCTTCCTCCAGGAGAAAAAAGTACTGTAGTTGTTATTCCAACTGTTAAGAAACAACGGTCTGCTAAAAAAGGGTGCAGAGCACGAATAGGCTAGGTTGTCAGGGGCATACCTGACGGTAAGCCAGTTAAGCGTGGGTTAAAAGATTTTGGGGTGATTTTTTTTTTAAATGGCCAAATTGAATAAGAGTAACAATGTTTTTTTGTGTGTTTCCATATTCCAAGTGCTTGCCGAGGGTATCATTGATGGCATGCAGCTCCTCAAGACAGAGCCCTGCTGCACTCCTTCACTGTAGTTTTACATTTAAAGTATAGACAGATGTCATAAGGCTGCACGGGCAGACAGGCGATGCCGAGTCTCGCACCAGTCTTGGCTGTAGTAACTGTCTTTGTGTCAACGTCTACTATGCAAGTAGAGACACGCTCTGTGCTCGCGCTTCTACATGCGTACAGTTACCAGAGGATCGATACAGACAAGGTGGTCCAGGAGTTTTGCACCAGGAAACCCCGCAGTTTGGCATTTGAATTCTGAACTCATGTACGCAAACCTTCCTTGAACCAAAAGGACAATCTCGACCCCAGTGCTTACCCTTCTGACTCCGCCCGTAAGCTCTTCCTCCCTGGCCTTCATGCGCAGAAGAGCCCTGGGGTCAATATTGCTCGTTTAACTGTTCATTCGGCCTTACATTTTATAATGCCACTCTGAAACAGCTTACGTAAAATGATTGTAACTTAACTTAAGTTACTTTACGGCCTCTAAAACCCCGGGTCTGACACCAGTCAAATGACTTTCAGTATCGCTTTTCCAGAACTTGGTTCCAGTCTCCCAAACAAGAAGATGTAGAATAAAAAACTTTTTAGCCTCGTTTTCTTGATACGTACTGTTAATAGCCCAGTTTCGAATTAAAAATTACCGCTGAATACAAACATCAACGACACATTCATACACGGTTAGCCTCGATATAACGTAAAATATTCACAAATTCCGGCAAGTAAATGTTTTAAATTTGAATATACACGATAGACAGAATAATAAACAGGTCTTATTTTCGTTGGAATTTGTGAATATATTTACCTCCGATGGAGGCTAAGCCTGTAAAAATGCGTCTTCACTTCTTTAATTCAGCGGTAATAGCGAACTCGAAACTGGATCCTATTTTTTTCCCATCGATGTATGGCCGCGTGCTTCAGACTTTGTGGAGCTCCCAAGAGCTTCTCAAAGTTCCTATTTTTGACGTCCGAGTCTTCTTCATTCAAAAGACGTGGGTTATTTTAGACAGAAGATAAGAAATAAGACTGAAAAGTGGAGAGCCAATCTTTAAAACATGCTTTATCGAAAAGCGCAATGCATTTCGGTTTAAACTTTATTCCAATGCTGACTTTGGCAAACATTTGTACGGACTCGTATAAACAGTGCTGTAACAGAATTTGCGTGGAAACAGGTTGTACAGGTAAAAATTCGTTTCAAGCCATTTAATTGTTCTCATTAAAATTTGAACTAGGAAATAACTATCCTGTTTTTGGCATACTTATGCTTGCTCTTGCCTACAGTGGAACACCTCCTTACGACCACCTGGGTAATATGGTCACCTTGTTATTACGGCTACGTTTTTTTGGCTGCCCGGCTAAACGACCATACATTTTCTTGTGAAAAAACCCCCGTTTATACGGTCACCCGTTAATACGGCCAAATTTGTGTATTTCTATCGTTTGACCTTGGTCAATTTTCGTTTGACGAGTTCGGTTTGCATTAGCCAACCTCAACATACTGCTGTTTTGCGGTTGAATTTTGGATTACGTTAAACTGTTTTAATTCTCTCTCTTTTATCCTTAGATGTTATATGTCTTCGCGGAATGACTTGGTTACTCGTCATCTCGTTATGTTATCTCAACGACGTTTCCAAGAAAACAACTCTCTGAAGTCACACAGACGTTTTTGGAGGCTGGACTGACTGGGGACACAGCTTTAGTATTGGAAGAAATATAGAATTAGAATATTTTATAGAAATAAGTAAACAAGTCGTAGTAATAATAAACTATTATTAACGGAGGAGACCAGTGAGGTTGGTTATTCCAGTGGATTTTTCTGCATTTAAAAGGTTATTTGCACGATGACGTCTTTTTGCTAGTAAGACCAAAATTCATTTGATTTTTCTTGCATAATTAAATTTTGTAATCCCAATGAGGGTTAACTAAATAACTCAATTTGCACAGGAAAGCAAAACCCTGAAGGATTCTGGAAGTGGTTGTAGTAAACAGTAGCAGTGGCAGTGGCAGTAGAAGTGGTAGTAGCAGTAGTAGTGGCAGTGGCAGTGGCAGTAGTAGTGTTAGTGGTGGTGGCAGTGGCAGTGGCAGTGGCAGTAGCAGTGGCAGTGGCAGTGGCAGTAGTAGTGGTAGTGGTAGTGGTAGTGGCAGTGGTTGTGGCAGTGACAATGACAGTGGCAGTGACAGTGACAGTGGTAGTGGTAGTGGTAGTGGTAGTGGTAGTGGTAGCCGCTCTATCGGAGCCGATCTTGTTTCTTCCCGAGAAGTGGAAGCGGGAGGAGGGGAGGAGGGCTCATTTCCCCAGAAGTGGCTGGCAACCCAGCCTAGCTCCATATTTATGTCATTGCGAACAAGCCACCTGGTAGACATTTCTGTCCTATAGCAGTATGCAGCTGTAGTAACCAGAGTTATAACCTCGACGCCTGTTGGAAGAGCTTGGATATTTTATCGGGGTCACCGGCTGAAAAAGCTGCAGTATTACTACAGTTTAGATATGTCTGATAAACTTCACTCGTCTTTTGTGATGAGTTTCTTGTCTTTGCTTCTCTCAGATTTCATCTCTGCTTTCTGAGGCTCTTGCTAAAATCAAGATCTTCGAACTTTAAGAAACAATAACGTGACAATCTTGTTCCGACTGTCCTTCCTATCGTAGAAATAATGCCACGGCAGTGAATATTGACGTTACTTACCAAGTGTTTTTGTCGTTGCATCGTTCGAGGTGAAAATCCTTCTCATATTAAAGGAGCTGTATCGCGCTTGTCTAGTTTATTGGTTTGATATTATCTATGACGCTACATAAACTTGACGTTAGTAATGATTTTCCTTGAAAAGACCAATTAACAGCTTCACATCAAACAAATATCTCACCCAAAGCATTGTATCAAACGTTACAAACAACAAAAACGAACTTTGAAAAACTGTTAAGTTCACACTCGTCTTCAAAACAGCAATTGCAATCCGTTTTTATCTTCTTCACATTTATCCATCAGTTCCTCCTTTTGTATATGTTGTTTTTTCATATCAATCTTAATGTTTTGAGGCTTTAATTCGATTTTTTACTTATTTGGTGAGTAGTGTGTAAAAGCTGCTCGTAAGATCTCCTCTATTCGGTCGCAGGAAATTATGACGTCATTCTTTCAATTTTTTTAATTGTGAAAATAAAATAATCAGCATGTCACGAACGTGGGACAAAGAAAAAGTCTGAGTCCCCGACAGGATTCGAACCTATGACCTCCCAAACACCGGGCGGGCGCTCTATCCACTTGAGCTACGGAGAACCCATGGAGAGCAAGGCGATATACTAGGTACATATTTGCCACGCATTAACATTATAATTATTAGTATTGTTTGGGGTCAGATTTAGGCACCATTGGTGACTTCTCTCCCGTGCAGCTGCTACATGATCTAATATTGGTGGCAGTTTTCTCAGTTTGAATGATGTTAAATTTCGTGCCACGGCTCCGAATACTATAAGCCAGTGTTCAACCTAGTTTTCGGGGTAAATACCCTGGCAAAAAGTTAACCCTAATGAAACTTCAAAGGGGGTTTTTTCTTCCCTCATTTCCCTCGCACACTGTTTAGGTAAGTAATCACCTTACTTTAACATCGTTGCAGATAAATTTCTATCACGCGACGTAGAGCCATTCTTTCGGGATACGCGCATCAAGTGTGGCATTTCCACGCGTAGATAACCCAGCTTAGCCTGAGAAAACAACCGACATTTCGCGACGCCAACACCGGTTTCCCCGTGAAATGACGTCTGAGAAACGGGCGCAGAAACTCCATACTGATGAAACGTCACTTCCCTGATCTGGGTAGTTTTTCTGACTGTTTGAAAATTTGCTTCAACCAATGAGAAGTACTACCCAGATCTGGATGGCGACGAAAATAAAATCCATCCCCGGTGGCAGCTGAAGCACCTCTCACTACGGGGGTGTGAACGCTCATAGAGTCAAATACCTTGTACAAAACTGGTGTATGTGTAAAGTACTAACGGTAGTTGATAAAAGATCAGCTCTGGATTTTAGGAAGTAAAGCAGGGATGGTGGAAAGGCTAAAAAGAATTGTGAACAGGCTTGTTCCCATTGGTTCCTAGGAGCCGGAACTTTGATGAGAACGCAGGCGTCTAGATATCAAGAACCACGCTTATGGATAACGTAGTTTTCTCTATATTTGTCATCAAGTCTTTATCTTTACTACGCAAAACAAAACAAAAAAAAGACATTCATGCCATGTTTAACCGTAAGGATAATTTTTCGTAGTTTTTATCTGTCGATTTCCCTAATTTGAGTAATTGTAATGCTTGAACCTGGCGTTTCGACTTTGTAGTAAACGTAATTCTTCGATTCCGAATCGACTGGAGTAAACGTGGCACTACTGAACTTTTATAAGACCAAATATATGGATTGTGGTTGTCGTTGCAAAGAAAATAGATTTAGAGTCGCGTTTAAGGCAAACGGCAAACATTAGACCCCAGGCGATATTTTCTTGAATTAGGAAATGAACAGGTACAAACTGTGCATAATAATTGTTATGAATTACACTGATCGACATGAATTTCAAAGTACTAACGTTTTTGTATAGAGTACAGCAAGTAGACAACAATTTAATCGGCTCCTGACCGTGAGTGTGATTATAAATCTCTTTAATTTAGAATGATTTTTTTTGTTAAAGAGCAAGTAGATAATTATCAGGAGGACCCTTAATAACGAAAGGATAAAGTTTTCGTCGTTGAATTTATTATCTCAAATATACCTTATTCTTAAAAACCTGGTGAGATTACATATATACAAATGACAATGAAACCTCTATGTGCGACCTTCTCGGATTCGTGACATGCTGTTCAAACTACTAAAATTAGCTTACCTACTAAAAGCAATACTGAAAACTGGACCACCAAATCTTGGCATTTTATATGGATTACATATATAGAAATTACAATGAAACCTCCATGTGCGACCTTCTCGGATTCGCGACATGCTGTTCAAACTACTAAACTTAGCTTACCTACTAAAAGCAATACTGAAAACTGGACCACCAAATCTTGGCATTTTATATGGATCACATATATAGAAATTACAATGAAACCTCCATGTGCGACCTTCTCGGATTCGCGACATGCTGTTCCTACTTAAAGCACTACTGAAAACTAGACCACCAAATCTTTGCGTTTTAGGTGGATTATACTTAAAGCAAGTACTATATAACCTATTCTCCGGCATCAACATTATACAATGAAATAACCTTTAGTTTACAACTGTGATGACTAGTTTGGAGTTTGGACAAGGTTGCAAAATTACTACTTCTATGTTCACGGAGAGATTGATTCTAAAATATATACAATTCTACTAAACTATAAACCTTGCAGTGTTGTTTGCATTTGCACTTCAATTTGAATTAAGAATCTCGTTTACGTGAAAAGTATTTTTTAGTTGTAGCCCTGGGAACTAATTAAGAAAGTAAGTTAACAAATAACCTAAATAGATAGGGAAATGTTATTCGTGTCGCAATTACAGTTGTATCATTGTCCGAGCTACCGATGTACACTTTTACAAGGCTGGTGATCAGCACTTTTGCAAGACATTTTAGAGATTAGAGTATTCAAGGTACCTACACTCAAACACACACCCACGCACACACACAGATTAAAATCAGTGGGAAAAATAATTAAGTCGACAAACATGAGCGGCTGGGCCAAGCAAGTCAGTTCTCTTTTGAATTCTTCTAGTCTGGGTTATGTTCGTATGCTGAAGAGGTTGACCTTTACATTTTCCACCACGAACTACCTCATTGGAATTCAGCGGAAGGGCTGTTTTGTTATTCCATGGTGTGTCGTTAGTGTAATACCTGCAACAGTAATGTATAGGAAACATAAAAATTAGTAAAACACATATATTCATTACAAAAGACTTCAGCGGAGGTAAATGGCATTTAGGTTCATTTTACATGGAAGAGGGATCCTCCGGCTTTATTGTCACGGAAGAGGTTTAATTACTTATTTAAATTTATCTCACCGCTAAAACTTTCCAATTATTGGCATCATAAATGAAAAACAGGGTGCACAGCTAAAATAGGTTTGAAACTTCTTTCCTTGATGACCTCTCGAATCTCAGTCTTTCCTCTTTGGTCCAAGTTTAGAACCAGTGTACTGCTGTACTTCAGTCAGTGTCCGTGAAAAGCCCTCTAGTTACGGTCAAAACTCCATACACAGTCCACAATTTGTAGTTTTCGGGGTTTTCGATCAATTTTCAGATCTAGATCTCCGCCATAATATTTTTATTCCGAAACAATATTCAATTATTTGTGCTTCATATATATAAGGAAAAGAGAAAAGATTTAAAATCATTCTGTGTTACTGTAGGAATACGGGGCTTTAGTGTTTTTGTTTTTAAATGCAAAGCCTCACATATGCATAGGTTGTGATTTTGACTGATATATACCGAAGTGTGGTCAAATAATTGTGGTGTTTACATATATACATACATTTTTCTTGTGTTTTGAGGTAAAAGTATAATTATAACATGCCCGCGGGTAGGCTGGTCATGTTTACAGGAAAAAAAATACAACTTAATACAACTAAAAGTAACATTAGTCGACGAAGGAAAAAAAGAAATGATCTTAACTATAGCCTAACAACAAATACACATATGGGATAACGTGGAGCGCTAGCTGAAGCGTCCGGTCAGTATTGTTTAGTATCTTCGATTTTAAAAAAAACGGTTGATTGATATTTTACCTCAGTCATTGTAAAAGCTGACTTCAGATTTAGTCAACAATGTGGCTTTTTAGTGTAAATACAGCATTTTATTTAGTACTTAAAAGTACATGATGTAAAGTTGATAAAACTGCGATACAAAAAGACCTGGCAGACTTCCTATGGCCCTTATTATTGGAAAGCAATTACTGTAACGATATTGTCACGCGTATCATTGTCACGCATATCACGTGTGACAAGTCAAGTTTGGACTTGCGCAGTATGTTAAGTTATACATTTATCCCGGATGTATTCGCATGTGCTCCCTGATCTTGTAATGGCTGACATGTATTAAACCGGCAGTTCGTCTCCATAATCTCGTCTGTAGTCGTCTTCACTTGACGTTACATGGTGTCAGAAGTAAACTGGGCGTCAATTACAGCTCGTAGCCTCCGTCGAAGACGATTGTGGGTACTTTCTCCAATATAATCGCTCCAATATGCCGACAACCCCGAGCGACAACACTGGCGAAAGCGGTGATGGTTCGGTTCCGAATTCATCGACTACACATCACACGGTGATTACAGTTCCAGTGAATATCCCGCTACCAGAAAAGTTAGATTTAAGCGGCGGAAATCTTCCTGTTAAATGGCAACGATTCAGTCGAGCGTGGTCGAACTACGAAATTGCTGCTCAACTCAAAGACCCGGAAAATCCGGATAGGAACAAGCAACGAAGGACGGCCACCCTGCTCACCTGCATCGGGTCGGATGCGCTAGATGTTATTGACTCAATGGAGTTTGAGTCCGAAGACCAGCGGAAAGAGCCAGACGTGATACTTGAGAAGATGGAAAAATACTGCATTGGGGAATGCAATGAAACCTACGAAAGATATGTCTTCAACCGAAGGGATCAGGAGTCTAATGAGTCTGTGGATGCCTATGTTACTGCTCTACGTAAATTAGCCAAGACCTGCAATTATGGGACACTAGCCGACTCACTAATCCGTGATAGAATAGTGGTTGGCATTAATGACAATTCAGCTCGAAAGAAACTACTACAAGCAGGCAAACTCACCTTGAGTCAATGTATTGACATTTGTAGATCTTCAGAGACCTCCGCACGGCAACTGAAGACTATGAATCAGGAGGATGTCCGTCTCGTAAAGGAGGAAAAAGTCAACCCGGCAGGCAAAAAGAAGGCTGGAGTATCGGACAACAGGCCCCGCACTGAATCACGAGAGTCCAGAATGACATGCAAATTTTGCGCTAGGCAGCATCCCTTCGCCAAGAAGAACTGTCCAGCTTGGGGAAACACTTGCAAGAAGTGCGGCCTCCCAAACCATTTTGCAGTCTGTTGCAGAGAATCAAAGAAAAAGGTGCTTTTTATGGATTTTGACTCCGATGATGACGAATATGTCGCAGAGATTGATGTGAAAGAGCAAGTCAATGCACTAGCCCCCCGCAATCACGCGAGCAAAATTTTTGCCACCCTTCTTGTCAACGGTGGGGAGGAGAAGTTCCAGCTTGACAGCGGCTCAACTGTAAATCTCATGTCAGATAAAACAGTGGAGAGACTCTGTGGTACAGGCTGTCTAAAAGACTTGGACAAAACATCTGTGACTCTGGTAATGTACAACCAGTCTGAGGTTAAACCGCTGGGCAAGAAACGCTTCCGGGTGACAAACCCAAAGAACAATAAGAAGTACAGTATTGAATTTCACATTGTTGGTGGAGTAAGTCCATGCAAGTCTATCCTGGGTCTAAGGGCCAGCAAACACCTTCAATTGCTAACAATCAATGAACACAACATCCTTGCTGTGGATTCAAACGATGAAGACCCTGTCAATCTCAAGAAAGAAGACTACATTTCGCTGTACAAAGATGTGTTCTCTGGGGAAGGCAAACTTGCAGGCCAACTACACCTGGAAATTGACAAGGATGTCCATCCAGTTCAGCTACCCACTCGGAGGGTGCCAATTGCCCTTAAAGAGCCTTTAAAACAAGAGTTGGACAGACTGTCAAGCATTGGAATGATCCTGAAGGTCGACACACCTACTGAGTGGATCTCAGCCGTAGTGGTCACAACAAAGAAAAATGGCAAAGTAAGACTGTGTATTGATCCCAAACCACTGAATGAGGCCCTACACAGGAATCACTACCCCTTGCCCACAATAGATGACGTACTCCCGCTGCTATCCAAGGCCCGTGTGTTTACAGTGCTTGATGCGAAAAACGGGTTTTGGCACATACAACTAGATGAGCCAAGTAGCTATGCGACCACCTTTGGAACACCATGGGGTAGATACCGTTGGCTTCGAATGCCATTTGGGCTTTCTCCTGCTCCAGAGGAGTTCCAGCGGAGAATTGATATCGCTCTCGAAGGTCTCCCCGGACAGAAGGCCATTGCTGATGACATCCTGGTGTTTGGATCGGGAGACACAGATGAAGAAGCCTTCAGGGATCATGATCGCCACCTGAAGGAGGTGTTCACCCGGTGCCAGCAGAAGGGCATCAAGCTAAACGCTGATAAGATGCAGTTCAGACAAAAGCAAGTGACCTACATGGGTCATGTGATATCATCAGAGGGTCTTGGAGTGGATCCGGACAAACTGAAGTCCATCAACGAAATGCCACCCCCCACTGACAAGCATGGTGTCCAGAGAATCCTAGGAATGGTGAACTATGTACAGAAGTTTGCACCAAACCTGGCAGATGTGGCTAAGCCCCTTCGAGATCTTGTGAAGAAAGATAATGAGTTTCTTTGGGAGGAAGATGTCCACGGGAAGTGCCTGGAGGATGTAAAGCGGGTTCTAACGCAAGCGCCGGTACTCAAGTTCTTTGATCCACAAAAGAAGACAGTACTGCAATGTGATGCCTCCATGAGCGGTCTTGGAGCATGCCTATTACAGGATGGACACCCCATCGCGTACGCATCCAGGGCCCTAACTCCAGCTGAGACTAACTATGCTCAGATAGAGAAAGAGTTGCTGTCTATTGTCTTCGGTGTTGAACGGTTTGAGAGTTACGTTTATGGTAGAAAGGTCTTCGTTGATACTGACCACAAACCTCTGGAATCTATTATGAAGAAGAGTTTGCTGAGTGCACCTAAGCGTCTGCAGAGAATGTTGTTACGTCTTCAGAAATTTGACCTCGAGGTCACCTACAGAAAGGGCATCGAGATGCACATCGCAGATCCCCTTAGTAGGGCGTATCTCCCACTGCTCAAGCAAGAGGAAGACACCAAGGAAGATGTGTGGAGTGTTGCTGATGAAAGATCACCAACAGAGATCGAGACTGAGTATGTGAACATGGCTGAGTTTGTGCCCATTCGACAAACGACCCTATGTGACATCAAATCTGAAACTGAGCTGGACGCTGATCTGAGTGCATTAGCCACTATGATCAAACAAGGCTGGCCAGATAACAAGACAAATGTGCCCCCCAAGTTGCAGAACTATTTCCCTTTTAGAGAAGAGTTGTCTTTACAGAATGGAGTTGTATTCAAGGGTGAACGAATTGTGGTTCCACTTACCTTGCGAGATTGCATTATCGACAAAGTTCATGCTAGTCACCTGGGCATTCAGGGATGTCTTAGAAGAGCTCGAGACGCTTTCTTCTGGCCTGACATGAGCAAGCAAATCACCGAGTTTATCTCAAAGTGCAGTATCTGTAATAGTTATAAACCAGATCAGCAGAAGGAGCCCTTAGTATGCTATGAAATACCGTCAAGGCCTTGGCAAAGCATCTCGGCTGACCTGTTTGAGCTCCACGGCTTTGACTACCTGGTTACCACTGACCGTTATTCCAACTTCTTCGAGGTGGATGTGCTGACGTCTAAGACTTCTAAAGAAGTTATTGATAAGCTTAAGCCCCATCTGGCTAGATACGGGCTTCCAGACCAAATTACTACAGACAATGGACCACAGTTTGACTGCAAAGAGTTCCAGCAGTTTGCAGAGCAGTACCAGTTTGAACACATTAGGACCTCGCCGCGGTACCCCCAGTCCAACGGCAAGGCAGAGAATAGTGTTAAAACAGCAAAGCAAATCCTAAAGAAGGCTTTTGATGCGGGACGTGACCCACAGTTGTCGCTGCTGGACTTTAGGAACACACCATCGGAAGGGATGGACAGCTCCCCTGCACAACGTCTCTTCTCACGCAGAACCCGAACTTCCCTACCCATAGCTAGTCAGTTGCTGCAGCCACAGTTGGTCCCTGATGTGGGCGACAAGTTACAAGAGAGAAAATTGAAACAAGCCAGGTATTACAACAGAGGAGCCAAGGTACTACAGCCTCTACAAGAGGGAGATGTGGTGCGAGTCCGACCCCTTAATCGCCGATCGAAATGGTTCAAGGCCCAAGTTGATCAGCACATAGATGTGCGCTCCTACAATGTTCGCACTGAAGATGGTCGACTTTATCGCCGCAACCGTTCCCATCTCTACAAGGTTCCTGAGAGGTACCAACCAAACCATGATGAAGAGCTGGTGTTAACTAAGTTGTCTACGCCGGAACATCCTGAGGGTGCATGTCAGTTGCCTTCAGCATCCCCTGTATTGCGGTTGCCTTCTGTATCTCCCACACCACGGATGCCTCATGTTTCAGATGTACAACCTCCTACCAATGGTCTGCCAACGGATGCCCAACCAAGGGAAGTTACTGATCCTGCTCCGGTTACGACTAGAAGTGGCAGAATTGTTAGGAAACCTGCTTATCTGAAAGACTTCTGTGTCTAGTGTGATATTGAACATTGAATTGAATTGAATTCAATATTGAACGATGAAGAAAGGGCATTGGTTGGTTATCGACCAGTTTTGAACAGTGAACATTATAGCTAGTTCCTGTGCCATTCCCAAGTTTCCTTTGGGCTTGTTTGTTACACAACAGTGAGCGTTGAACTTCATAGTTAGTTCCTGCACCATTGCTAAAGCTTCCTTTGGCTATTGGTGTTTTGTTTTGTTTTGTTTTGTTTGGTTTCTTTTGTTTCATTTAAACGAAGGGAGATGTAACGATATTGTCACGCGTATCATTGTCACGCATATCACGTGTGACAAGTCA
The DNA here is from genome assembly GCA_964035525.1 of Porites cylindrica. NCBI lineage: Eukaryota > Metazoa > Cnidaria > Anthozoa > Scleractinia > Poritidae > Porites > Porites cylindrica. The sequence continues at coordinate 55,779,786 of OZ037776.1, forward strand.
AGTTTGGACTTGCGCAGTATGTTAAGTTATACATTTATCCCGGATGTATTCGCATGTGCTCCCTGATCTTGTAATGGCTGACATGTATTAAACCGGCAGTTCGTCTCCATAATCTCGTCTGTAGTCGTCTTCACTTGACGTTACAATTACCTTCACTTTACTTTTAATTCTTCACCAAAGTGGAATGACACGTCATCCCCAATCAGCATGAAAGGTGCCCACTGCCTCACTTCAGAGAAACCGTTATTTCGCATCCACTTCATGGCCCGGTGAAGACATTCACTTGCACTTTCTCCTTGGACAAGGTTTTCGTAGAATCTTCTCATGAACTGCTCTGTTGCATCGTCTTGTAAGGCCCACAATGCCACCATTACTGAGCGTGCACCCGATCCTAAGAATGCTCGAGCGATTCCAACAACCCCTTCTGTTTTGATCTGTCCACGTGCTGTATGGCAACAGCTAAGGACCACCAGTTTGGCGGTTAGTCTAACTTGTGAGATGTCGGCCATTGAGAGTAAGTAGTCTTGTTCATGTGGAATCCCCATAGTGGAGTCGGGAGGGGTAAGAGCAATTTCCCCTCTTTCGGCGTCACCATGAGCAGCGAAATGTACGAGACTTACTGAGGGTATCCTCTGAAGAACCGCCTCCTTTGTTGCTTGCTCTCCTTTTAAAAGGTGAGATTCAGGTAGTAGTCTTGCTATCATCTTTGCTTCCGCTTTCGCGCCAGGCAATTTACAGAGGTACCTTAACTCTCCCTTGAAATACACATCCGTTACATTCGGCTCACCCACAATCAATGCACCAGTTTCGCTGTGAGAGCCCGCTGGACTGTCCAGAATGAGCTTGAGAGTCGTCAAAGAAGGGACAATACGTATCCTGAAAGAATCTGACAAATAGCAGTTACATTCATCATGTAATGCTGCAAACGGAACTTGGAACAAGCAGCGATCAGGAACAACAATGATTTCAGATCCTTCTAGCAAGTCACTGACGGGAGCAATCAACATGTTGTAAACCTGAAACAGCGGATCAGGGTCTGTGTTTACTTCTTCTTCATCTAAAAGAGGACGCAAGGATGAGAGACTATCTTCGAGATTTGCTTCGTTTGTAAGTTGGTTGGCGTACGAGGAGAAGAGTGATCGGTCTTCGCATTGCTCTTGAGGTAAAACGCGAAAATTTCTTATTAATCTTCCCTTTTTAAAAAGGTCATCCACAGACAGTTTTCCGTGCTTGCTAACATAGCTCTCAGAAAGTTTCGTTTTTCGGAAAGCTATCGGCTTGCTTTGTTTTGCAGTCCAAAGAAATATATCTTCACCATGGTAGGAAATGTATAGGCAAGTACGGTTACTACTATCTCTAATGACCTTCAAAATGCCAGCGAACGATTCTGGGTCGAGGGATACTTCTTTCTCCAAAAAATACCGATCTGATACTAGGTCTACTAGAGCTCTGGCTCTGCCAAGCTCAGCAACGTGTAAAGCCTCATAGTGTTTCCCAGAAGCACAACACAGTGAACTAAACAGTCGATAGGGGGACGCGTGCTCGTCAAAAAATAATATCTTGTATCGATCTTTGTTTGGTAGAAAGTTAAGGATTATCTCGCACTTCTCAATGCTAGTACGGAGATTCGATAAAGCTTCAGATGCGTTTCCTGTTAATGCTAAAGAACAATAACTTAAATTTAGGTGAGCCATAAACTGCACATCGATGTCTCCAGTGTCCTTGCTAATTTCAATAGCTTTTCTAAAATATTCTTCAGCCTTGGCATGTTCACCGATAGTTAGACACAAAGATCCAAGGTTTCCGTAGGATGTCGCTTCTCCGCATTTGACGCCAATTTCTGTCGTGATGGTCAGTGCTTTCTGAAGATATTCTTCAGCCTTGGCATATTCTCCGACACACCCAAACAACCTTCCTAGGTTTATGTAGCATGACGCTTGTCCGTCTTTGTAGCCAATTTCTGTGCTGATGGAAAGTGCTTTCTGAAGATATTCTTCAGCCTTGGCATATTTTCCGACAGAATGAAACACGTTTCCTAGGTTTATGTAGCATGACGCTTGTCCGTCTTTGTCGCCAATTTCTGTCTTGATGGGAAGTGCTTTCTGAAGATATTCTTCAGCCTTGGCATATTCTCCGACACACGGAAACACGTTTCCTAGGTTTATGTAGCATGACGCTTGTCCGTCTTTGTCGCCAATTTCTGTCTTGATGGTAAGTGCTGTCTGAAGATATTCTTCAGCCTTGGCATATTCTCCGACAGAAAAAAACACGTTTCCTAGGTTCATGCAGAATGACGCTTGTCCGTGTTTGTCGCCAATTTCTGTCTTGATGGGAAGTGCTTTCTGAAGATATTCTTCAGCCTTGGCATATTCTCCGACAGAATGAAACACGTTTCCTAGGTTTATGTAGCATGACGCTTGTCCGTCTTTGTCGCCAATTTCTGTGTTGATGGCAAGTGCTTTCTGAAGATATTCCTCAGCCTTGGCAAATTCTCCGACACAATGGGACACGTCTCCTAGGTGTATTAAGCATGTCGCTTCTCCGTGTTTGTCGCCAGTTTCTGTGTTGATGGGAAGTGCTTTCTGATAATATTCTTCAGCCTTGGCATATTCTCCGACAGAACGAAACACGTTTCCTAGGTCTATGTAGCATGACGCTTCTCCGCGTTTGACGCCAATTTCTGTCTTGATGGTGAGTGCTTTCTGAAGATATTCTTCAGCCTTGGCATATTCTCCGAGAGAATGAAACACGTTTCCTAGGTTTATGTAGCAATGCGCTTGTCCCTCTTTGTCGCCAATTTCTGTGTTGATGGGAAGTGCTTTCTGCTGATATTCTTCAGCCTTGGCATATTCACTGACAGAACAAAACACTTTTCCTAGGATCATGTAGCATGTTGCTTGTCCGTGTTTGTCGCCAATTTCTGTCTTGAGGGGAAGTGCTTTCTGAAGATATTCTTCAGCCTTGGCATATTCTCCGACAGAATGAAACACGTTTCCTAGGTTTATGTAGCAATGCGCTTGTCCGTGTTTGTCGCCAATTTCTGTCATGATGGTAAGTGCTTTCTGAAAATATTCTTCAGCCTTCGCATATTCTCCGACAGAATGAAACACGTTTCCTAGGTTTATGTAGCATGACGCTTGTCCGTCTTTGTCGCCAATTTCGGTGTTGATGGGAAGTGCTTTCTGAAGATATTCTTGAGCCTTGGCATATTCGCCGACAGAACCAGACAAGTTTCCTAGGTTTATGTAGCATGTTGCTTGTCCGTGTTTGTCGCCAATTTCTGTCTTGATGGTAAGTGCTTTCTGAAGATATTCTTCAGCCTTCGCATATTCTCCGACAGAAAGAAACAGGTTTCCTAGGTTTATGTAGCATGAGGCTTGTCCGTCTTTGTCGCCAATTTCTGTGTTGATGGGAAGTGCTTTCTGAAGATATTCTTGAGCCTTCGCATATTCTCCGACAGAATGAAACACGTTTCCTAGGTATATGTAGCAATGCGCTTGTCCGTCTTTGTCGCCAATTTCTGTCTTGATGGCAAGTGCTTTCTGAAGATATTCTTCAGCCTTGGCACATTCTCCGACAGAATGAAACACGTTTCCTAGGTTTATGTAGCATGACGCTTGTCCGTGTTTGTCGCCAATTTCTGTCTTGATGGTAAGTGCTTTCTGAAGATATTCTTCAGCCTTGGCATATTCTCCGACAGAACAAAACACTTTTCCTAGGATCATGTAGCATGTTGCTTGTCCGTGTTTGTCGCCAATTTCTGTCTTGAGGGGAAGTGCTTTCTGAAGATATTCTTCAGCCTTGGCATATTCTCCGACAGAATGAAACACGTTTCCTAGGTTTATGTAGCAATGCCCTTGTCCATGTTTGTCGCCAATTTCTGTCATGATGGAAAGTGCTTTCTGAAAATATTCTTCAGCCTTCGCATATTCTCCGACAGAATGAAACACGTTTCCTAGGTTTATGTAGCATGCCGCTTGTCCGTCTTTGACGCCAATTTCTGTGTTGATGGGAAGTGCTTTCTGAAGATATTCTTGAGCCTTGGCATATTCTCCGACAAAACCAGACAAGTTTCCTAGGTTTATGTAGCATGTTGCTTGTCCGTGTTTGTCGCCAATTTCTGTGTTGATGGTAAGTGCTTTCTGAAGATATTCTTCAGCCTTCGCATATTCTCCGACAGAATGAAACACGTTTCCTAGGTTTATGTAGCATGACGCTTGTCCGTCTTTGTCGCCAATTTCTGTGTTGATGGGAAGTGCTTTCTGAAGATATTCTTCAGCCTTGGCATATTCTCCGACAGAATAAAACACGTTGCCTAGGTTTATGTAGCAATGCGCTTGTCCGTCTTTGTCGCCTATTTCTGTCTTGATGGGAAGTGCTTTCTGAAGATATTCTTCAGCCTTGGCATATTCTCCGACAGAATGAAACACGTTTCCTAGGTATATGTAGCATGACGCTTGTCCGTCTTTGTCGCCAATTTCTGTCTTGATGGGAAGTGCTTTCTGAAGATATTCTTCAGCCTTGGTATATTCTCCGACAGAATGAAACACGTTTCCTAGGTTTATGTAGCATGACGCTTGTCCGTGTTTGTCGCCAATTTCTGTCTTGATGGTAAGTGCTTTCTGAAGATATTCTTCAGCCTTGGCATATTCTCCGACAGAACAAGACACCTTTCCTAGGCTCATGTAGCATGTTGCTTGTCCGTGTTTGTCGGCAATTTCTGTCTTGAGGGGAAGTGCTATCTGAAGATATTCTTTAGCCTTGGCATATTCTCCGACAGAACAAGACACCTTTCCTAGGCTCATGTAGCATGTTGCTTGTCCGTGTTTGTCGCCAATTTCTGTCTTGATGGGAAGTGCTTTCTGAAGATATTCTTCAGCCTTGGCATATTCTCCGACACACCGAAACAAGCTTCCTAGGTTTATGTAGCATGACGCTTGTCCGTCTTTGTCGCCAATTTCTGTGTTGATGGTAAGTGCTTTCTGAAGATATTCGTCAGCCTTGGCAAATTCTCCGACACAATGGGACACGTCTCCTAGGTGTATTAAGCATGTCGCTTCTCCGTGTTTGTCGCCAGTTTCTGTGTTGATGGGAAGTGCTTTCTGATAATATTCTTCAGCCTTGGCATATTCTCCGACAGAACGAAACACGTTTCCTAGGTCTATGTAGCATGACGCTTCTCCGCGTTTGACGCCAATTTCTGTCTTGATGGTGAGTGCTTTCTGAAGATATTCTTCAGCCTTGGCATATTCACCGAGAGAATGAAACACGTTTCCTAGGTTTATGTAGCAATGCGCTTGTCCGTCTTTGTCGCCAATTTCTGTGTTGATGGGAAGTGCTTTCTGCTGATATTCTTCAGCTTTGGCATATTCACTGACAGAACAAAACACTTTTCCTAGGATCATGTAGCATGTTGCTTGTCCGTGTTTGTCGCCAATTTCTGTCATGATGGTAAGTGCTTTCTGAAAATATTCTTCAGCCTTCGCATATTTTCCGACAGAATGAAACACGTTTCCTAGGTTTATGTAGCATGACGCTTGTCCGTCTTTGACGCCAATTTCGGTGTTGATGGGAAGTGCTTTCTGAAGATATTCTTGAGCCTTGGCATATTCGCCGACAGAACCAGACAAGTTTCCTAGGTTTATGTAGCATGTTGCTTGTCCGTGTTTGTCGCCAATTTCTGTGTTAATGGGAAGTGCTTTCTGAAGACATTCTTCAGCCTTGGCATATTCTCCGACAGAATGAAACACGTTGCCTAGGTTTATGTAGCAATGGGGTTGTCCGTCTTTGTCGCCAATTTCTGTCTTGATGGTAAGTGCTTTCTGAAGATATTCTTCAGCCTTCGCATATTCTCCGACAGAATGAAACACGTTTCCTAGGTATATGTAGCATGACGCTTGTCCGTCTTTGTCGCCAATTTCTGTGTTGATGGGAAGTGCTTTTTGAAGATATTCTTCAGCCTTGGCATATTCTCCGACAGAATGAAACACGTTTCCTAGGTTTATGTAGCATGACGCTTGTCCGTGTTTGTCGCCAATTTCTGTCTTGATGGTAAGTGCTTTCTGAAGATATTCTTCAGCCTTGGCATATTCTCCGACAGAACAAAACACTTTTCCTAGGATCATGTAGCATGTTGCTTGTCCGTGTTTGTCGCCAATTTCTGTCTTGAGGGGAAGTGCTTTCTGAAGATATTCTTCAGCCTTGGCATATTCTCTGAAAGAATGAAACACGTTTCCTAGGTTTATGTAGCAATGCGCTTGTCCATGTTTGTCGCCAATTTCTGTCATGATGGAAAGTGCTTTCTGAAAATATTCTTCAGCCTTCGCATATTGTCCGACAGAATGAAACACGTTTCCTGGGTTAATGTAGCATGACGCTTGTCCGTCTTTGACGCCAATTTCTGTGTTGATGGGAAGTGCTTTCTGAAGATATTCTTGAGCCTTGGCATATTCTCCGACAAAACCAGACAAGTTTCCTAGTTTTATGTAGCATGTTGCTTGTCCGTGTTTGTCGCCAATTTCTGTGTTGATGGTAATTGCTTTCTGAAGATATTTTTGAGCCTTCGCATATTCTCCGACACAATGAAACACGTTTCCTAGGTTTATGTAGCATGACGCTTGTCCGTCTTTGTCGCCAATTTCTGTCTTGATGGCAAGTGCTTTCTGAAGATATTCTTTAGCCTTCGCATATTCTCCGACAGAATGAAACACGTTTCCTAGGTATATGTAGCATGACGCTTGTCCGTCTTTGTCGCCAATTTCTGTGTTGATGGGAAGTGCTTTCTGAAGATATTCTTCAGCCTTGGTATATTCTCCGACAGAATGAAACACGTTTCCTAGGTTTATGTAGCATGACGCTTGTCCGTGTTTGTCGCCAATTTCTGTCTTGATGGTAAGTGCTTTCTGAAGATATTCTTCAGCCTTGGCATATTCTCCGAGAGAATAAAACACGTTTCCTAGGCTCATGTAGCATGTTGCTTGTCCGTGTTTGTCGCCAATTTCTGTCTTGAGGGGAAGTGCTATCTTAAGATATTCTTCAGCCTTGGCATATTCTCCGACAGAACAAGACACCTTTCCTAGGCTAATGTAGCATGTTGCTTGTCCGTGTTTGTCGCCAATTTCTGTCTTGATGGGAAGTGCTTTCTGAAGATATTCTTCAGCCTTGGCATATTCTCCGACAGAATGAAACACGCTTCCTAGGTTTATGTAGCAATGCGCTTGTCCGTCCTTGTCGCCAATTTCTGTGTTGATGGGAAGTGCTTTCTGAAGATATTCTTCAGCCTTGGCATATTCTCCGACACACCGAAACAAGCTTCCTAGGTTTATGTAGCATGACGCTTGTCCGTCTTTGTCGCCAATTTCTGTGTTGCTGAAAAGTGGTTTCTGAAGATATTCTTCAGCCTTGGCATATTTTCCGACAGAATGAAACACGTTTCCTAGGTTTATGTAGCATGACGCTTGTCCGTCTTTTTCTCCAATTTCTGTCTTGATGGGAAGTGCTTTCTGAAGATATTCTTCAGCCTTGGCATATTCTCCGACAGAATAAAACACGTTTCCTAGGTTTATGTAGCATGACGATTGTCCGTGTTTGTCGCCAATTTCTGTGTTGATGGTAAGTGCTTTCTGAAGATATTCTTCAGCCTTGGCATATTCTCCGACACACCGAAACACGTTTCCTAGGTTTATGTAGCATGACGCTTGTCCGTGTTTGTCGCCAATTTCTGTCTTGAGGGGAAGTGCTTTCTGAAGATATTCTTCAGCCTTGGCATATTCTCTGACAGAATGAAACACGTTTCCTAGGTTTATGTAGGAATGCGCTTGTCCGTGTTTGTCGCCAATTTCTGTCTTGATGGTAAGTGCTTTCTGAAGATATTCTTCAGCCTTGGCATATTCTCCGACAGAACAAAGCACCGTTCCTAGGCTCATGTAGCATGTTGCTTGTCCGTGTTTGTCGCCAATTTCTGTCTTGAGGGGAAGTGCTATCTGAAGATATTCTTCAGCCTTGGCATATTCTCCGACAGAACAAGACACCTTTCCTAGGCTCATGTAGCATGTTGCTTGTCCGTGTTTGTCGCCAATTTTTGTCTTGATGGGAAGTGCTTTCTGAAGATATTCTTCAGCCTTGGCATATTCTCCGACAGAATGAAACACGCTTCCTAGGTTTATGTAGCAATGCGCTTGTCCGTCTTTGTCGCCAATTTCTGTGTTCATGGGAAGTGCTTTCTGAAGATATTCTTCAGCCTTGGCATATTCTCCGACACACCGAAACAAGCTTCCTAGGTTTATGTAGCATGACGCTTGTCCGTCTTTGTCGCCAATTTCTGTGTTGCTGGAAAGTGCTTGCTGAAGATATTCCTCAGCCTTGGCATATTTTCCGACAGAATGAAAAACGTTTCCTAGGTTTATGTAGCATGACGCTTGTCCGTCTTTTTCTCCAATTTCTGTCTTGATGGGAAGTGCTTTCTGAAGATATTCTTCAGCCTTGGCATATTCTCCGACAGAATAAAACACGTTTCCTAGGTTTATGTAGCATGACGATTGTCCGTGTTTGTCGCCAATTTCTGTGTTGATGGTAAGTGCTTTCTGAAGATATTCTTCAGCCTTGGCATATTCTCCGACAGAATGAAACACGTTTCCTAGGTTTATGTAGCATGACGCTTGTCCGTGTTTGTCGCCAATTTCTGTCTTGATGGTGAGTGCTTTCTGAAGATATTCTTCAGCCTTGGCATATTCTCCGACAGAACAAGACACCTTTCCTAGGCTCATGTAGCATGTTGCTTGTCCGTGTTTGTCGCCAATTTCTGTTTTGAGGGGAAGTGCTTTCTGAAGATATTCTGCAACCTTGGCATATTCTCCGACAGAACAAGACACCTTTCCTAGGCTCATGTAGCATGTTGCTTGTCCGTGTTTGTCGCCAATTTCTGTCTTGATGGGAAGTGCTTTCTGAAGATATTCTTCAGCCTTGGCATATTCTCCGACAGAATAAAACACGTTTCCTAGGTTTATGTAGCATGACGATTGTCCGTGTTTGTCGCCAATTTCTGTCTTGATGGTAAGTGCTTTCTGAAGATATTCTTCAGCCTTGGCATATTCTCCGACACACCGAAACACGTTTCCTAGGTTTATGTAGCATGACGCTTGTCCGTCTTTGTCGCCAATTTCTGTGTTGATGGGAAGTGCTTTCTGAAGATATTCTTCAGCCTTGGCATATTCTCCGACAGAATGAAACACGCTTCTTAGGTTTATGTAGCAATGCGCTTGTCCGTCTTTGTGGCCAATTTCTGTCTTGATGGGAAGTGCTTTCTGAAGATATTCTTCAGCCTTGGCATATTCTCCGACACACCGAAACACGTTTCCTAGGTTTATGTAGCATGATGCTTGTCCGTCTTTGTCGCCAATTTCTGTGTTGATGGGAAGTGCTTTCTGAAGATATTCCTCAGCCTTGGCAAATTCTCCGACACAATGGGACACGTCTCCTAGGTGTATTAAGCATGTCGCTTCTCCGTGTTTGTCGCCAGTTTCTGTGTTGATGGAAAGTGCTTTCTGATAATATTCTTCAGCCTTGGCATATTCTCGGACAGAACGAAACACGTTTCCTAGGTCTATGTAGCATGACGCTTCTCCGCGTTTGACGCCAATTTCTGTCTTGATGGTGAGTGCTTTTTGAAGATATTCTTCAGCCTTGGCATTTTCTCCGAGAGAATGAAACACGTTTCCTAGGTTTATGTAGCAATGCGCTTGTCCGTCTTTGTCGCCAATTTCTGTGTTGATGGGAAGTGCTTTCTGAAGATATTCTTCAGCCTTGGCATATTCTCCGACAGAATGAAACACGTTGCCTAGGTTTATGTAGCAATGCGCTTGTCCGTCTTTGTCGCCAATTTCTGTCTTGATGGCAAGTGCTTTCTGAAGATATTCTTCAGCCTTGGCATATTGTCCGACAGAATGAAACACGTTTCCTGGGTTTATGTAGCATGACGCTTGTCCGTCTTTGACGCCAATTTCTGTGTTGATGGGAAGTGCTTTCTGAAGATATTCTTGAGCCTTGGCATATTCTCCGACAAAACCAGACAAGTTTCCTAGTTTTATGTAGCATGTTGCTTGTCCGTGTTTGTCGCCAATTTCTGTGTTGATGGTAAGTGCTTTCTGAAGATATTCTTGAGCCTTCGCATATTCTCCGACAGAATGAAACACGTTTCCTAGGTTTATGTAGCATGACGCTTGTCCGTCTTTGTCGCCAATTTCTGTCTTGATGGCAAGTGCTTTCTGAAGATATTCTTTAGCCTTCGCATATTCTCCGACAGAATGAAACACGTTTCCTAGGTATATGTAGCATGACGCTTGTCCGTCTTTGTCGCCAATTTCTGTGTTGATGGGAAGTGCTTTCTGAAGATATTCTTCAGCCTTGGTATATTCTCCGACAGAATGAAACACGTTTCCTAGGTTTATGTAGCATGACGCTTGTCCGTGTTTGTCGCCAATTTCTGTCTTGATGGTAAGTGCTTTCTGAAGATATTCTTCAGCCTTGGCATATTCTCCGACAGAACAAAACACCTTTCCTAGGCTCATGTAGCATGTTGCTTGTCCGTGTTTGTCGCCAATTTCTGTCTTGAGGGGAAGTGCTTTCTGAAGATATTCTTCAGCCTTGGCATATTCTCCGGCAGAATGAAACACGTTTCCTAGTTTTATGTAGCATGACGCTTGTCCGTCTTTGTCGCCAATTTCTGTCTTGATGGTAAGTGCTTTCTGAAGATATTGTTGTGCTTCCTTGTATTCTCCTTTTTGATAGTACAGTATTGCTAGCATCCCGGCTATGTCACATTCTTCCTTTTTTCTCTTACATTTACGAAGCAGGACTAAAATCTTTTTGCCAGATTCTATAGCGGGAGAAATTTTGTAAATAGCAGCATACCCATGACACAGCCTACTGTACAGCATCATACTCACTTTTCTGGCAAGGTCATTTTCTTTCTCTAAGTGTTTGTTTTTTAGGAATGTTAAGCACTCTTTCCACAGCTCGATCGCTTGGACAAGTCGTTTAGTGTTCGAAAGAAAATCTGCAGCTGCAGTCATGCTGGGGTAAATCGATTGTAGAACTTTGTCCATGAGGGTCTTGTCTAAAACATATAATTAGGGTAAAAACAAGACCAGATTTATTAAGCAAATAGTTCTACGGAAGTAGAGTTATCAAGGTTATATCTTTAGAAACAAAAAGAAAGGCAGTTCGAAATGTTATAATAATTTAGCCTGTGAACAGCCTCTCTGTTTGGGGAAAGGGTGAAAAAATCGCGAGGAGAGGGAAAGGAGAGGGTGAGAGCCTGTAAACAAACATTTGAGGTCGCTACTCCGCCTTCTTGTCTTGTAATTGCCGATTATCTGTCAGCAAGATCGTTATCTGTCACTTGGGTACATTGGAATGTAATCACTCTCGCGTGTAAAAAGGGGATCGGTAGCCAACACACAACTTTTGCCCCGTGCCAAAATACTGCTTTATCCAATGAGTTTCTTCTCTGGCGGGTAGATTATGTTCTTGAGTGTTTGCCGCTTATTTCATACTGAGAGTTCGTGACACGCATATTGATTTTCTGCGGCTGTTGTTTCTGCTTACACCACGTACTTACCTTTAAGATACAAGAACATTTATTGCCGCTAAAAAAGCTCACCAGGCAAGCTTCAGAAGACGCCATGTTAAAGATCAGAAGACTCGTTTACAAGCGATTATTTAAAATAAATCGCGTGCCACGTGCCGACCAAAAAAGCGATGTAAATCAAACCTGTCAAAAGTCAGTGTTCTCGCCAATAGCTTGCATCAGGATCTGATGCTCAGCGGTTGCCGTGGAACGACGGCCTCAGATGTTTTTCTGCAGGCTCTCACCCTTTCCCTTCCCTCACCTTGCGATTTTTTTCACCCTTTCCCCAAACAGAGAGCCTGTTGACAGGTTAGGTAAAACGTGAAAATTTCTTAATAAGCTTTCCTTTTTGAAAAGGTCATCCACAGACATTTCTCCGTGCTTGCTAACATAGCTTTCAGAAAGTTTCGTTTTTCAGAAAGCTATCTGCTTGCTTTCTTTTGCAGTCCAAAGAAATATATCTTCACCACGTTCTGTTACTACTATCTCTGATGACCTTCAAGATGCCACCAAACGATTCTGGGTCGAGGGATACCTCTTTCTCCACAAAATACCGATCTGACACTAGGTCTGCTAGAGCTTTGGCTCTTCGAAGCTCAACAACGTGTAAAGCCTCGATTTTTTCACCCTTTCCCCAAAAAGAGAGCTTGTTCACAGGCTATAATAATTAGCCTTTGGCGATTTAGAAATAGGTAGGAAAACATTTTATCTTATGAAAATACAAGTTTTTTATTTTAAATGTAAATAGCCTGCAGTGAAGGCGTATTTTGGGTGGGCGAAAGCTTGTTCATGTTCGTAATGTTGTAGCCGCCATGTTTGATTTTATGACAGAGGAAGATTGGGGAGAGTAGAAATAGTAACCGCTTAGGGTAGGTGCGAGAGCGAAAGAAGGAAAGGGAGGAGGGGGAGGGGAGAAAAAATACGCCTGCCCGATATCATTGTTCTTTTGGGAAACTCCGTACGCTGGAAAACGGAGCTCCTGATTGGTACCGCATAAGGGAAGTAGATTGATGCCTGCCAATTAACTGTAAGTCTGTATTAATTATTCCGTTTCGTTTGCACGCAACTGCGGGAAAGAATTATTCTGAATTCAGAAATGGCGGACATAAATTCGAATTTTAACTCGGCTGTCGAAACAAGTCTCTTTGAATTGGAGCGGCTGGGAATGTCGCGTGTATTACGCGATAAGAAAGTCAAAGCGATTTCTACGTATACTCTGGCATCAGGATAAGATTTGCTCATAGTGCTAAAACCTACACCCCTTTTACCTCATGCCAAAATGCTGCTTGTTCCAATACGTTTTTTTCTGGCGAGTAGATTATGCTCTGGAGGGTTCTATGTTTTGACTGAGCAAATGTGATTTTCTCCTCTCTCTCTTTCCGCCCCCTCCCCGCTCCCTTTGACTCGCCCCATTTCATCCTCTCTTCGGGAGTTTCAACATGGCGCTTTCGCGAGCAAAAACATTCGCGCACCCGAAGAAAACGCCTGCACTGCACGCTAAAATATAAACTGATTTGGCGAGGTGTCTTTTCCTATTCAAGTCTATAGTACGAGTATCTGCAGTCTTGTATCTACAAAATCCAGTCTTCATTGCTTCAAAACCAAATAGTTTCCGTAATAAAATTTTGAGTTAGGAACAACTATGACTGGAAGAAAGAACTCATTCAAAACAATTTCATCCCATACACAACAAGACCCCCACAATGGGGGTTCATTGGTCTGCCGACTGCGCCTTTCTAAAGCCGAGGCTGTATAGTAACTTGTACCGTTATGAATAAAAATACCTAGCAAGTTTGCACTTTGAAACAAGAAACGATTGGCGTTATTTTTAACCAGGACTTTCCACAACGCACCTCCTTCCCATAATATGGCATGACAGTGTCAAGTGACTGATTAGATCTAATCGGAAATTCCAAAAATTATGGCCGTTCTAGGGTCAATGTTTGGGGTTCCTAATACCTGTGTTTTTGGCAAGGCAAGTTGAATTTCAGTTTTTTTTCTGACGGACATTGCATTAAAAGCCCTCCTAACTATCGGTATCCAAGTGAATATGTTTCTGTTTTACGTAGCGATCTACAAATAGCATATTCCTTTCTTGTAAGGAGAGACCTTCAGCTACCTTTCACACGTAGGGAGAGAACTGTAAAAAGTTGAAGCTTTTCTCGTGGGGACCGTGGGAGGCCATTGTTTCTGCAGCGTTTCTGGTCGTGGGTCGTAGGTACAAGTCTAGGGTCGTGGGTGTGGCTGTGGGTGTGGGTAATGATTAAAAATTAATTTTTAATCATAATTAATAATTAACAATGTTACTAATTTTTGTTAAATATTAATAATTTACAATATTACAAGTTTTTGATTTTTTTTAACTACTCGATAACTAATAACATAACAGAACAAACATAACACAATGTATGAAAATGGGTGGGATTGGGTAAAGGCAGGAACCCATAGGAGCTATTTTCAGGACTGTTGTAATCTCTTGATAATATTTAGAGAAAATTTGTTTTGGTCAAACGCTTGAACAACACTCACACAAGTTAACTTAATGCTAAAAAGAGCAAATCGGAAAATGTGCCTTAAATTTATACTCCACGGAAAAAATAGGGAAGTTCACCCTTTCTACGTTAAATCTGACTGGAACTCACCGGTTCAACCATCAGTAGCCCTCGAGAGCTATCTGGAAGAAGTTAAATCACAACTCGTAGAGATAAAAATAACAAGGCCAAAAAATAACTCGTCACGCAAGGAACACGAAGCATTAACAGGATTAAAGCAAAACACAGACATCAAACTTAAAAAAGCGGACAAGGGGAGCACTACAGTAGTCATGAACAAAACTGACAAAATAAGAGAGGGTCAAATACAAATCGACGACAAACGTAACTACAGACCTCTCTCTGAACCCGTGGTGAAAGAAACGCACAGCAAGGTCTTGCGCCTAATTACGGATCTTCACCGTGAAAATCTTATTGATGACATGACAAGAAAATAATAATCCACCTAGAATACCAGATTTCTACACTCTAACGAAAATTAATAATACGAGCACGTGCTAGATGGCATGAACATGGAGACAAAAGCACAAAATATTTTTTAAACTTAGAAAAAAGGAACCACGTTAAGAGGCATATAAGAAAACTGTGCATAAATGGTAAAATTACAACGGATCCGCACTGTGTACTAAAAGAACAAGAACGTTTTTACAGAGAATTGTACAAAAGCAGCATTAATAGCGGGGCTCCCGCGCGCGCGAAGCGCGCGTGGGACAGAGCCCCATACTCATGGAATATGGTCAACCTCTTTTCGTTTGGTTGTCACGTGATTGACCGAGCGTACGTACGTACGTACGTACGTACATACGTACGTACGCGTCTACAGATTGTACGGGTGGGGTAGGGGAGACTATCAAAAGGAAGAGAGGGGTGTCTCAGGCGTGTCTTGGCAAGTCGACATCTTTATATAGGACATTAACAATATGGTCAATTGACAGCTGTCAAAACAGGATAGCCACTGACCAGTATCCCATGACCATATTGCGGGCTCATGCGTCAACTCATCGAGGTGAGGTGATTTATTTGGAAGCTGTCCGCTGACCAGTTAATTGTTTTACTAGATCGCGAACAACGTTCATACTTTTACTAGTTTGGGAGCACAGGAAAACTGATAATGCACACCCTTTTTGGACATCAATGTTTTGATCAATTGGCAGCTGTCAAAACGGGGTACCCGCTGACCAGTATCACTTGACCGTATCGCAGGCTCAGGTGTCGACCCATCGAGGTCAAGTATTTTTTTGAAGTTATCCGCTGACAAGTAAACTAGTTTTCAAGTGATCGCAGGCTCAAGTGCAATTTTTTTTTAATTCATATGAAATATGTTGTGTTTATGTGCTGCACAATTAAAAATTTTGATTGCAAACTGACCTCGGACGCGAGAATTCAGCCAGCTGTTATAGGCAGGGAAGACAGTTGCTTTTGACTTTTCTCACCATGGTCACGCGTTGGTCACGCTCCACGTCCAATTTTTATGCTCTGATTGGTCAAAATTTGACAGGTGAGTTCATGCGGAAAATTTATGCAGCATCTTGAATCTTGTTTACTTTGACAGCTGAAGCTGACAGAGTTTTGTGTCAACTTGTGATGTTTTTAACTGTCTTTTTCCACTGGATGTACAAAATGAAATTCAGCTGCTATCAGGAGTCTTCTGTTATTCATGGCTAGTTTGTTTATTGGGTTTTTGGTTGAGAAATACGTCGCTTGTCAAAGTCGGAAATCCGATTTCGGATGGCATCGTTTTCGTTTTCACCTTGCTTGATGCGCAAGACGATTGCAAAGTCTGAAGCGATAGTGGCTTTACTGGATATCTTTCAGGAGGTGCATCTCGAATGGTGAGCCAGAGAAATTATTGAATTTGATGTTTGTTTTTTGTATCTAATTTAATGAAGTCGAGCGTAGTTTATGCGGGTATTTAGTTTATGCACGTTTGTAAGATTTGAGACAACGATCTCACCGAGTATCAGGTTTGATATAATCTTACAGAACTTTAAAAAGCCTTTAGACAGTTTCTCACCGCAAATAGAAAGAAAACGTTCCGAAGAATATTTAGTTATAATTCTGGCGGGAAAAGAAAGCTTAGAACGATTTTCTTGCCTCGAGTTCGTCGTTGAAAAAAGCAAACAAAAGCTTGAAGCTTGAAGACTCAGGATATTTAGGGACACTTTAATACTTGTCTTCCTGAATGAAAATTGTTGTCTCTGTATATGTTTCACCGAATTATATTTCTTTTATTGATTGTTAGTAGTCTCTTTTGTAATTTTAATCGCTGTGCTGATTGTTTTCAGTCGTTCAGTGAACATCGCTTGCAGGAGCACTCAAAATGCCGCGCGTTTAACCATGAAATAAAAAATAAACATAAATATATAGATTTAGCCAGGGCTAAAAGCGAGGCTCCCATTGATAAATTTATAATTTAAACCAAATCTCACATCGAGTTGATATCCTCATAAGTACACCCAAAAACTGGCAATCATCTTCGATCACATTTATTAAGAGCCATAATGGCTCTTGATCACCGTAGATTAATTAGGCCTGGAAAAAAAAGTGCGGCCGAATTTTTTGCGTTCGACAAGTTTATTTTACAAAATCTTGTCAACAAATCTGGGTGCGTGTAAACCAACCTTTTATATCATTTATACATCACATCTGAGGTGAAACAGTACTATGAGGCACTGTTTTTAACATACAGACCTCGGACAACAGAATGCAGTATTTCACAATATTGCGATACAAATTGCTATTCAGGACGATCGAAGCACGCGTGGGCTTTAGCCGTAAACCGTTGAAAAAATTTTCAAAATCATCTATACGGCCAGCCGGTTCTGACTTTTACAGTGCTAGCAGTGGCGAGTGTTTGAATGAACATTAACAGAGTTACGCTCCAACATAATAAAGAATTTATTATGTTTATTTTTTATGTTAAAACGGTTTAACGCGCGGCATTTTGAGTACTCCGGGAAGCGTTGTTTACTGAACGACTGAAAACAATCGAAAACAACGATTAAAATTACAAGAGAGAGTACTAACAATCAATAAAAGAAATATAATTTGGTGAAACATATACAGAGACGACAATTTCATTCAGGAAGACAAGTATTAAAGTGTCTCTAAAAATCCTGAGTCTTGGAGCTTAAAGCTGAAGTTTATGTTTTAAGCCGGCTTCCCGGTGTTTACTTTTTTCAAAGACGAGCTCGAGGCAAGAAAGTCGCTCAATCCTTTCTTTTACAGCCAGAATTATAACTAAATATTCTTTGAAACGTTTTCTTTCTATTTGCGGTGAGAAAATGTCTAAAGGTTTTTTAAAGATCTGTAAGCTTATAACAAACCTGATACTCGGTCAGATCATCAGTCCGGAATATCCCTAAATTTAAGGACAGGGTCAACTGGTCATGCGACACTTTTCAACCAATGAGAAGGCGCGCTTGTGTTTATCAACAAACAAATCAAAACATGATGAAACATCGCTGCTGTGATCAAATATTTTCAAAACAGCGGACGGAGTCGGACAAAACCAGTCATCGTTTCGAGGCTCTCAGGCATATTTTTAAGACGTTTCATGAGGCATACACAATTTTTTTAAGTGGACAGCGTATCGGAAGCCATATTGGAAGTGTCTCGTGAAATATTCAGCACATTTTGTGGCTTATTTCTTCTTTTAAACAACGCGATGTATGGGCGAGATTTTGGTCGGTTTTCAAGGTAGGTGAACAAGTATCTATTATTTTTTCGATTCACAGATTTTTTTTACGAAGTTCTAGATATTTGTCCTTGATTGTCATATCGATTAACTTTTATCATGTTGAATGTGGGGATGGTAGACAACCTAGAATTTTGGTAGACCAGTTTTGAATTCCGAGATCCAAATCACGTACGTTTTCCATTCCCGGGTTTCTCACAGAGCCGTCTTATTACTTTTTTTCGCATTAGTACGAGCCTTTGCCGTTTTTCTTTTCAGGGCCAAACAACTTTATTAGTCTTATGAATATTCACGTCCAACATCTCGCCTCACTTTGCCGAAATTGAAGATCATAAGCGCAAGGTAGATACTAACGGCTTTGTTTCTGAAATTCACCAAATCTGAAAAGATTTAATGTTGCTGGATTCTCCAAATGTTCATCTACCGTTAAAAAACAATCAAAGAAAGAAGGCAAATTTCAAGTGTAAATGATGTATTTCGCTATTCATTGAACATGCACTGAATCTGGGATCAAATTAAAACATTGCAGGCACTACAGCAAGCAAGGAAAGCACCAGATGCGTGAAGTCAACACGAAACAACACCAAAAAACAAACAAGAAAAATTAATAAATTTGAACTACTTTTTACTCTTGTTATGACGACTGGTTCTTTGATTCTTGTCCTGTAGAAGCTAATAGGTAGTACCGATCCTGTTTTGTATGATCTCAACAAATTTTCACACTCTCTATAAGGCTATTTTTACACGGGACCATTTTGTTTCTATCAAAAATCATGCAAGCCATGCCAGTGAAGCCACGACCACTGCGATCGGTCCGGAAACAGTTCGAACACCCCAATGATTCCTTGCAATGAATAATGTTCTGATTCTCTTACATGAAATGTTTTCTTTGAAATATTAAATGTGAAACCTAGACGAGTACGGTAAGGTACGGTACGGTACGGTAATTCTGTCCGTCGACTTCGTCCGTTGTTTTGAAAATTTTTGAGCACTGGGGCGATGTTTTGATTTGTTTGTTGATAAACACAAGCGCGCCTTCTCATTGGTTGAAAAGTGTCGCGTGACCAGCTGGCCCTGTCCTTAAATTTAGGGATATTCCGGACTGATTATAAGAATCAGTACTGTTCAGACTAAATAAAAGATCCTGAATGCAAATGACTCTCGCATTAACATAATGTTTATGATAAACCGGCTTGTTTTGTACTTTTATTTCTTTGTTATTCCAGATTATCGTTTTCCAATCTTCTTCAGTGGCAAACGTTTCACGAAATTGCGACCACCATAACAAAAGTTTCTGATAAAATTGAGAAGGAATTGTGTAATCCGAGATATTGTTGTTGCAGTTAAAAAAGAACAATCCCCCAACGGAGCTCAGTATGTGTTGTAGGTAGCTTTTCCAAGTTCCATTAGTCCCACTTAAGATACGTTTTAACCAAGCTAATCTCAATGATTTAACCATGCACTCGAGATCAACCATTCTTAGCCCTCCCTCTTCGTATTCGTTTATAACTGAAGCTCTTGTTACCTTATCTACACCTTTCCAGAGAAATTCAAACAGTATTTTATTCAATTCTTTTAGCAATTCCTTGGGAGTTGGAAGGATCGAACAAATGTAAATGTACTGACACGCGTGCAAAACGTCTGCGCATGCGCAAGGTCTCTATTTTCAATAATTAAAATTTGCAAAATCTTCCCCATTTAAATTGAAAAACACTTAGGAGTGTTTGATATGTTTAATGGTTTGCAGCCGGTTCTAGTATTACGCACAACAAAAAATTACTTAAACTAACTTAACTAACTGGTAAAGTCGTCCAGTGCAAGGTTTTTCCGTCCTTGTTTTTCCACTTAGCATGCATTGGTCGTTTTCGTTGTTCGCATTGACCGAGCTCAGCGACATGATGACCAAAACAGCAACAATGGCTACGGCGAAGTGCTGCCAGAGCGAGCGTGGACTTTCAAACATGATTTTCGCCTTTGGTGCAAGGAGGAAAGTATGTGGTGCAAAAGAGAGAAACTAAAGCAATTAATAAACTTTGTGTTCGTGAAATTCTAAGCTTATCTTTTGTGTGTGGAGCTTACTTTTTTGAATTTCGCTGCCGGAATCTAGTTTGTTTTGGTATCGCGTATAATTTCGATTGGGGGAGGCACATGCAAATTCGCGCCGGAAGCAGGGAAGGCACGCATGCGCACTGCGTTTTTCACGCGTGTCAAATGTACTTAGGGATTAGAAAAGATTTGATTGTTGTCACCTTACCGTATATCGACAGGCCTCTAGCGGACCATGTATTTATAAGTTTTTTAATTGAATCCAGTCGTTCTATAAGATTCTTTTCTTTAAGCAATTTTTGGTCATAAGTAAAATATACACCTAGAGCTTTTATTGGCTCGTCCGGCCATTTAATACCGAATGGTTTTTCTTTCTAATGTCTCTTAGATCCAATCCACATACCTTCAGTTTTGGAACAGTTAATCTTGAGTCCGGAGAGAATTTCGAATTTGTTAAGTAGTTCAAATAATCTTGCGGTCGAGCTTGTGTCAGCTCATAACACAGCGGTTATGTCGTCTGCAAACTGTAAAAGCTTAGTTTCCTCAGTTCCTATTGTGATTCCTTTAATTGACTCTTTTTGCCTTATAGCAATTGCTAAAGTTTCTACAGCAATTATAAATAAGTAAGGAGAGAGTGGATCACCCTGCCTAACTCCGCGTTCCAGAGTAAAAAAGTTAGAACTAACGCCATTGTTTATAACAAAGCTTTGAAAGCTGTTATAAAAGGTTTTCACCCATTGAAGGAAGTCTCGACCAAAGTTAAACTTTTTAAGACTCTCAATGAGAAATTCCCATTCCACACTATCAAAAGCTTTTTGAAAAACTATAAACAGCAGTAAACCTGGGATGTTTTCCTTAGCTGTGAAGTCCATAATATCGAAAATAGAACGTATTGCTTCACCAATGAAACGATCTTTAACATAACAAGTCTGGTTGTAGTGAATGATACTGGGTAACACCTTTTTAACCCTTGCTGCGATCACCTTGGACATAATTTTCGTATCTACATTAACAAGAGATATTGGCCGCCAGTTTTCGAGGAGAGCGCGATCTTTTCCGCTTTTCTCAAGCAGAGTAATTACAGCCTGTTTTTGTGAGCATGACATTTCCCCTTTTTCGAAGCATTCATTTGCACACCTGATAAAACTTTCGCTTATTAAAGGCCAAAATTTTCTATAGAATTCAGCTGGAATGCCATCATTTCCAGGGGATTTATTACTCTGAAAGCTATCCAAGAGTTCTGAACATTCTTCTGCAGAAATTAATCCTTCACAGGAATTTTTTTCCTCCTCTGAAAGCTGGGGAATATTCAGATCGTTCAAAAATGAAGATATTTTCTCTCCTATATTAGCACTAATATATAGATTTAGCAAGGGCTAAAAGCGAGGCTCCCATTAGTAAATTTATAATTTAAATTAAACAATAAACTTGTATTCGAATTCCACAATTCAGTTAACTTTAGAGCACATTTATGTGACTTTTGAGGGAAAGGCTACCTGATTTTAGAGAAAAATAATTTGCAAACAGCCCAAGAGAGAACCAAATCTTACATCGAGTTGATAGCCTCATAAGTACACCCAAAAACTGGTAATCATCTTCGATCACATTTAAGAGCCATAATGGCTATTGATCACCGTAGATTAATTAGGCCTGGAAAAAAAAATCAGGCCAACTTTTTTGCGTTCGACAAGTTTACTTTGCAAAATCTTGCCAACAAATCTGGGTGCGTGTAAACCAACCTTTTATACCATGGACAGAAAGTAGTATTTCACAATACAAATTGCACTCATTCAATATTCATAAACTGTTAAAAAATTTCCAAAATCACCTATACGGCCATCCGGTTCTCACTTTTGTAGTGCGAGCTGTGGCGAGTGTTTGAATGAACATTAACAGAGTTACGCTCCAAGATAATAAAGAATTTATAGCGGGGCTCCCACGCGCGCAAAGCGCGCGTGGGACAGAGCCCCATACCCATAGATTATGGTCAACCTCTTTTCCTTTTGTTGTCACGTGATTGACCGAGCGTACGTACGTACGCGTCTACGGATTGTACGGGTGGGGTAGGGGAGACTATCAAAAGGAAGGGAGGGGTGTCTCAGGCGTGTCTTGCCAAGTCCACATCTTTTACATTGGACATTCACAATATGGTCAATTGACAGCTGTCAAAACAGGATAGCCACTGACCAGTATCCCATGACCATATCGCGGGCTCATGTGTCAACTCATTGAGGCGACGTGATTTATTTGGAAGCTGTCCGCTGACCAGTTAATTATTTTACTAGATCGCGATCAATGTTCAGTCTCATACTTTCTAGCTAGTTTGGGATCGGAGCACAGGAAAACTGATACACGTCAATGTTGTGATCCATTGACAGCTGTCAAAACAAGGTATCCGCTGACCAGTATCACTTGACTGTATCGCGGGCTCAGGTGCCGACCCATCGAGGTGAAGTGTTTTTTTGAAGTTATCCGCTGACAAGGTACTGGTTTTCAAATGATCGCAGGCTCAAGTTTAATTTTTTTTAAAATTCATATGAAATATGTTGTGTTTATGTGCCGCACAATTAAAATTTTGATTTCAAACTGACCTCGGACGCGAAAATTCAGTCAGCTGCTACAGGCAGGGAAGACAGTTGCTTTTGACTTTTCTCACCATGGTCACGCGTTGGTCACGCTCTACGTCCAATTTTTATGCTCTGATTGGTCAAAATTTGACAGACGAGTTCATGCGGAAAATTTATGCAGCATCTTGAATCTTTTTTACTTTCACAGCTGAAGCTGACAGAGTTTTGTGTCAACTTGTGATGTTTTAACTTTCTTTTTCCACTGGATGTACAAAATGAAATTCAGCTGCTATCAGGAGTCTTCTGTTATTCATGGCTAGTTTTTTTATTGGGTTTTTGGTTGAGTCAAAGTCGGAAATCCGATTTCGGATGGCATCGTTTTCGTTTTCATCTTGCTTAATGCGTAAGAGGGTTGCAAAGTCTGAAGCGATACTGGCCTTACTTGATACCTTTCAGGAGCTGCATCTCGAGTGGTAAGCCTAAGTAATTATTGTATTTGATGTTTGTTTTTTATTAGTCGAGCGTAGTTTATGCGGCTATTTTGTTTACGCACGTTTGTAAGATTTGAGACAATGATCAGTCCGGAATATCCCTAAATTTAAGGACAGGGCCAGCTGATCACGCGACACTTTTCAACCAATGAGAAGGCGCGCTTGTGTTTATCAACAAACAAATCAAAACATCGCCCCAGTGCTCAAAAATTTTCAAAACAACGGACGGAGTCGACGGACAGAATTACCGTACCGTACCGTACCTTACCGTACTCGTCTAGATTTCACATTTAATATTTCAAAGAAAACATTTCATGTAAGAGAATCAGAACATTATTCATTGCAAGGAATCATTGGGGTGTTCGAACTGTTTCCGGACCGATCGCAGTGGTCGTGGCTTCACTGGCATGGCTTGCATGATTTTTGATAGAAACAAAATGGTCCCGTGTAAAAATAGCCTTATAGATAGTGTGAAAATTTGTTGAGATCATACAAAACAGGATCGGTACTACCTATTAGCTTCTACAGGACAAGAATCAAAGAACCAGTCGTCATAACAAGAGTAAAAAGTAGTTCAAATTTATTAATTTTTCTTGTTTGCTTTTTGGTGTTGTTTCGTGTTGACTTCACGCATCTGGTGCTTTCCTTGCTTGCTGTAGTGCCTGCAATGTTTTAATTTGATCCCAGATTCAGTGCATGTTCAATGACTAGCGAAATACATCATTTACACTTGAAATTTGCCTTCTTTCTTTGATTGCTTTAACAGTGGAAGAACATTTGGAGAATCCAGCAACATTAAATCTTTTCAGATTTGGTGAATTTCAGAAACAAAGTCGTTAGTATCTACCTTGCGCTTATGATCTTCAATTTCGGCAAAGTGAGGCGAGATGTTGTACGTGAATATTCATAAGACTAATATAAAAAAAAAAACAAAACAAAAAAACAAAAAAACAAAAAAACAAAAAAAAAAAAACAACAAAAAAAAAATTCACAAGCCAACCATTACAGGGGCACCAATTATCTCCGGCTGCGATGGTCCAACCTTTCGTTGATACATTACTGCAACCAATATCAAAAATACGGAAATCATACCTTAAAGATATCACCGACTTTATAAATTTTATTGAAAACACAAAGGTGAAAAAACGAACATTTCTTGTTTCGATGGACGTCACAAGTCTTTACTCAAATATACCACAGAACGAGGGCATTGAAATTGTCTGTAAAGCATATGAAAACTTCTACAAAGAGAACCCTCCTATTCCTACACATTACCTGCGGAAAATGCTTAGAATAATCCTCAAAGAAAATTCTTTCCAGTTCAATGGAAAACACTACCTACAAACCCATG
>OZ037776.1:55809115-55831615 GCA_964035525.1 Porites cylindrica
CTCATCGATATGGTTGTGCTCTTTCGGGTTGCTCTTTCAGGTTGAATTCATAATTTTTTAGGATAAAGTCGCCTAAAATCGTGAATAAAGCTGAAGAAAACGCCTGAAGAGAAGGTCTTTATACAATACTAGCGAATGACGGATATCGTGCTTGCTTGGTGTTTTCTACTCGATATTTCAGTTTCTGTCATCAGACTAGAAGGGATTCTGCGGCATGATTGTTTCATAGGAACCCAACGAATATATTCTGTAAAACATCTTTTCGAAATGCAAATATTGACTAGAAATGTTTTTAGCTAAAAGAAGGGTAAAAATTACAAGATGATTTATTCTACTCATCACATACTTTTGAAAGTATTTCTATTAACCTCCCCATAAACTATTTTCGGAAGTTGGGTTTCATTTTTGAGATCACTTTCCAGAATTGGAAAGTGCTCGTTAGAAAGGACTAGTCACCTTGAAATTTTAGTTTCGAGAACAGTGTCGGAAAGAATTCCTCCTTTCGTAAAACTTTAAATAACAATCGCCATTAGGGTTTTCGCATTTGAAATGGAAGAACCCAATAGAGTTAAATTTAAACTTGCCCTATGATGACCGAACAGATAAACAATTCACGGTACCACAGCCACTGCTTATCTTAAAATGCACTGTAAAACTTAAACTAGCATGCACTCTAGACTGCGTATATCAATTTTTAATGCATTAACAGGAGAAAGCACTCGCTAAGTCCGGTCCCTCCTCTATGCAAACTGACCGTCAAAGTTTAATCACGCGAATTTTATTCAAACCAGTCGTGAATTTTTATTAAACATGCCAATAACAGCTTCTTCGTTTATCCCTCCAATAAAACGGCCTCTATCAGGTTACTGTTTGATGAAGTTTTAACTAATCTGAAATTTTTATATAACTCTTTGCGCCATAGAAAGGCCTGGTATGGCATTGAATATACAGCGTGGTGCCATACCGTTGATGAGTTTAATCTAGAAAGGCCATGAAGTTATAAGGTTTGCAGCACACATCTTTATCTTCACAACATTATTTCATCTTTAACTCACTTGAAGGCTCTCTTTGCAAAAGCCACTTTAGGTCGAAATTGACGAACTCTTTCGCTTATGAGCCAGAATAATTCATTGGACTGTTTCTCTTGCAAAGAGCTCAAAAACCAAATTGCATCTCATGAGAAATCCGCGACTCGTAGTATCGAGATAACTGTTAGGTCCGATTCTATTGAAGACAATATGACTTTTATTGTTAATAATGTACCAAGCAGTGCTCTTTCATCAAAAGCCTCAAACCGCAAACAAATTGGAACTAAATACCTTCAGCAACCTGTTGGTAACGGGGTATGGTATGTTTTCTTTTTTTCATGCCTGATCCCACTGATCTGTTGGCTTAAACTTTTGCTCTGGTCACAGTGAAGTTGTGACAGCACATAAGGAGAGTCTGAGGACACCTGTACAACTCTACTCAGGCCTGATTCTTCTTTGTGAGATCGAGCTTTAACTGTTCTTTTGATATAAGAAAGATTAAAAACTGTAAACAAACCTGAAGGAACCTATACGCTTGAAGGAGGCTATTCACGCAATATTGTGCCTGCTTGGCGTTTTTACTTGATATTTCAGTTTCTGTGAAATAAAAGATTTATCATGATTAGAAAGACACATTGTGAGACACAAGTCCACATCACTTCTGCGACGTGAGCCTGCCATACTATTTTTGAAGTTGACACGTTTTACTGCTCAGATTTGGTCTTCACAACATTATTTTACCCTTAAATCTGCGGATTTAATTGAAGCTTGGAAAGCAGGTTTGGGTGAAAAGATCATTCGCTTATGACAATGATTCACTCGTTACTTTCTATTCGATAAAGAACCGTGGCAAACGCGTGTTTATATTTGCAGAGTTAGCGAAGCTGTTAGGAAGTGTTCTCTGTTATTCCTTCTTTTCATAATGTTATTGGTGATACTTTTTTTTTATAAAAAAAAAACGCACGAATGAACTAGAATAATGAGTGATATGATTTTTCTTGAATACTAATGCCATCAGCTTGAATGGTCGATGGTTATATGTAATTCTCCATTACTTATCCAAAAGCATATGCATATACAGTACAACTATGTAGAAATATAGAACATCAAAAGGCTAGTAGCTCCTTGAATCCCTACTTATTCTTCCATTTTTGAGAATTTATAAAATCTATAATTTATTAGGAATAAAAAACAAATTTGTACTCACAGGAATTCTGATATGTCAATCAGAGTCAGTTGAAACCTGGTTCGTGGAGGCTCAGTTGTGGGGTGTGGCTTAGCGTTGCGTCAAGGAAGGAAATTTATAGTATGATGTCAAATTTCTGAAATAGAGCAATTGATCATTGCTTTTTAAATGTATAATCGACAATTAGGCTTAAAATAGATTGGAAAAAAAAAAATCATGAAGGCTAGAAACTAAACGGTAGTTACCTTTACAGGGATTCGGACATTTCTAGCGAAATGATATGGTGAGAGCTAGTCCAATCGTGGAAACACAGTTACGTGGGTTTTAGCCTATGCTTGTAATAGAGATAAATAAAGCAAAGCATGGCATATCATAGAATGAAGCCAAGCTTCGAAAATGAAACAATTGACCATTTCTTTTTAAAAGCTGATCAACATTCTGCCGATTATGGCAAGGCTTCAAATCTATTATTCATAGGGACCATCCTAGAAAGAAAGCCTGTACCTACGGATATTTCCCGGCGCTGTAACGGTGGAGGGGGTATAACGTTACCTGAGACTGCATTTGGAGAATTTTGAATTACTGGACATTTCTCGAGTCTTATAATCTTCAAATGTAGTTTCTATTTTTCAAATAGAGTACTTTATTTAAAAAGTTTATTAGAACAGCAATAAATGTCGGATGTCGCTATTTAAAAAGAAAAAAAGTAGAAAGAAAGTTGTAAATCCATATTATTGGCTAGGTTTAATGCATAATGTTTGCATCGTGATCTTTCAATAGTGTACGAAGCTCAAGCTTCCTTGGGTGGTTCTTAGAAACAGATCAATCAAAGACTTCTTTCAGATCAATGCATGTTAGATAGTGGATGTGCTGATTACCCAGTGAAGAGTATTTCCACGAATACTACTTTTTGGCGACATAAAAAGCTGATATTTTAAACGTTTCTCGAAGACAAAGGGCCACAATGAAGGAAAAAAGGATCCGAGATTGGCAGAAGCCCGTCAGTGGCTCCTGTAAGAAGCCTGCGTCGCAAGCGTTTCCGTGCGGTTTCGGAGCAAAGAACGAGGAATGAGAGTCAAAGACCGCGCGAAAATTAATTCTGACTAATTAATCAAGAAGCAAAGTGTTACCTTAAGAATTTTTTTTTGCGGTTTGTCTTCACAGAAGTTGCTTTCTTGGCTGAGAGGAGCGAATGTACAAGTAACTTAAGGGGGCTTGAGTTTGAGCCTAACTATGTTGGCATTCAGTCTTACAAAATATGATAACGAAAACTGGCTACCACAACTGTTTTGATGGCTATACCTGTTTATGTTAGAGATAAGATTTGATCACTAATGAAAAATCACGGACTGTGAATAAAAACGTTTTCCGCAGATATGTAACAAAAATAGATCGTTAATTGTTTCTATGATGCCTATTTTACATAACTGTCTTAATCAAGTGATAATAAAGATCCTTTAGCAATACTCTCAGTAAATCTCTTCGGGGTCACCAAAATACAGCGTGACTCGTAAAAATATCTCAGTATGCTACTAACTGGATAGTTACTGTGTGGCACGAAATTTTTGCGGGAGTTTATTTTTGCGGATTGGCGATTTTTTATGTTTTGCGGGAACTAATTTTTGCGATTAGGACAGATTGGTTTTTCTTGCTGCGAATTACGATTTTCAGAAAGTACCCAGTACCCAGCATTGATAATACTTTCGTTTTTAATTTATTGAGGACGTGCAATATAAATACATATTTTCAAATAATAAACCAGTATTTCGTTGTTTTTTGACAAGTTGTAATCGAACAGACACGATTTCTTAGTACTGCATTTTTGTGTAGCGAATTTAAATTGGAGAATATTTACTCTGGAGTAAATTTTTGCGGGAAAAAATGTTTGCGGCAATTTTTATTTACGGGAACTTATTTTTGCGGATCGCTGGAAAAACCGCAAAAATCGCAAAAATTAGAAGCCGCAAAAATTTCGTGCCACACGGTATTGATTAAGAAATATTAAAAGAAATTTTAGAAATGGGTTTTATACTTCATTTGGCCATCTAGTAAACAATGGTCAGAGCTACATACATACTTAGATATATATACTCACTAAAAAGCTACGTCGTAAATTTGCAACGCAAATGAGTTCTAGCCAATCAGAGTAGCGGACGACGTTTTTCACACGTGAAAAAAACAAAAAACAAAAACAAAAACAAAAACAAACAAAAAATGATACGTCCAATCAAAATCGCGTACGATTATTTTTTACGCGTGAGAGAAATGATGCGTCTGATAAGAAGCCAGAGATAAGTGAGTTTCGCACCAAAATTCCCGCCTTTTTAGGCGATTGTGGCTTGCAGCGTCTCTGTTTGGAAGTTACTTCGCAGATATTCAAGGAGAAAAGATTTTCTCCTAGAGCTCTTCTTTTAGGAAAGGGAGAAGCATATCGGAAATTGGAGTGGGTAATTTCGTATATTTCACGGTCGATGAACAGCGGAAGGGGAAAAAACAGAATGAGACGTAAGCTTAAGTTGTACATTTTTATTGGAGTTATTTTGTTTTCTGTTTGAACGGGGCATTTTACTCAAATTCATTCATTTCCAATTGTACATTCAGAACAAAAAGTGAACGTTATTTGTAATCCCGGGATTGCCTAATATACTTACCCTCATTATATTTTATACTATACGTTTTTACGAATATACTTCGTTTTCTTTTTGTCATTTTGCGGTGTGTAGTGGCATGGATAATAGAAAGACTGGATAGGAAACTTACGTCACAAGAGCTGATTTCTTATCGCCATCGCCGATTGGTTGTTTCGTGCTCCAAGATGGATGGTTTCATCGTAGTGAAAATTAGCCTGACATTCCTCCGATTGCTTCGAGTCGTTTTCTCCTCTCAACAACGTCTGAATCGACCGGCCGTTAATGCCGTCCAGTGACGTCACTCACTACCCGAAAACCGGGTAGTGATTATGATTGGTTGATTGTCTAAACATTCGCATAATTATGTATAATTATGAAAAATTTTAGCGGGATTGTCGCTTGACATTCAGCGGATCGCATCCCTGGCATTCTTTCGTCTAGTTCAAACATTTCGATAAGCTTAATCTTTATCTTAAACAGCAAAATTGTCCTTTTCTTCGAAACTGAAATGCTAAATTGAACTGCGAATGAAGAATCATTGCGGAGAGTCGGTAGGTTTTTCATTGAGAGCCGCTTTGTGGTTTCGGCGGCCGGTGATTTTGTTTACGCGAAGTTTTCTGAGATCAATGTTATAATTCGACCTTCTTGCTATTTTTACCGTCAAGTGTAATGATTCTGTTAGCTTTTCTTTCTTGTCTCCTTGTTTTTTCCTTCGTTAAGGACCAAATAGCTTCTTTTCAATTAAAGCAAATCATTGTGTTTTTGAACTATAAAGTGTTCCGTGTGTCTGTTTATTTCATTGCGTGATTGCAACCGAGATTGATTATAGAATTTAGTACAACCGGTTCAAAGTTGTACTGCATGCAGTTGATAGTTTGAACGTTAAACATGAATTACAATCGAAAAAAATGAAGCAGTTCTGTATCATGCAGACATTTCCAAACAAAATTTTTCGATTTGCCACTTGAAAATCGTGTTTTACTTTTTGCATGAATTAAAGCAAAGGTCAAGGAGTAGTGACGTCACTGGACGGCATTAACGGCCGGTCGATTCAGACGTTACTGAGGGAGTAATGACGACTCGAAGTAATCGGATGAAATGCAGGCTAAGTGAAAATTCTGTGTGACGAAACGATGGCGAAAATGTGGGGCAAACCAGTCGAAAGGTAGGGTTTGTTCGCCTGCATGTTGTTCTTTTTCGAAGTTTTTACTGCTACTTTAATTTTTGGTGTATGTTTTCCCTTCGTTTGTTGTCTTACGGCGGTGGCAACCCTTCAAAGCCACACTTGAACCTTCGAGGTAAACACTTCTTGTTTTTTTGTATTTGTCGTTGTCTTTGAGAAAATTGCGTCCCAAAAATTTAGCTTAATTACCAGAGATATATAAAGAAGTCTTGGCGACTGTTTTGGGACGCCTTTATTATGCAGGTCCTTCTTGATTCTATTTATAACTACAATTTACAGATCTTTTAAGGATGGAATTGTGGCGTAGGCATAGTTACAGAGTGAGTGCTGTAATTTTCAAGCCATACATTTCGATTGTAAATGGCTGAAATAACTACATTCAGACTTGGCGCCTAGAAAGAGTAGGCACATGGTGTGTTATGTTCCAATCGGCAGACTTGTTTGTGTTGAGAACTGTTTCGCTTAAGTATCATATATCCAAGATTAACCCTGCTAATTGTTCGTAAAGCAGTTTGTGAATTTCGCTTATCTTTTAATGCTGAAAAAAACTACTGAATTACACATCCAGTCATACAATCGCCTCACGTCGTTCCTCGCAGCTTGTATTTGAAGGCACTGAAAAGACTCGAATAATTTTTGTACTTTTCCGTTACATAAGCTTAAGCTTAATTGTAGTATGAAAGGGAAAACGCCTACTGACATTTTTCGACCTCCGATTAGGCTCCTAAGTGTTGCAGTATTTTTTAAACAGTGATTTAGTTTTCCTTCTGTGTATATTTTTCTAAAGCATTTTATGAACACATTTAATCAATCAAGATAGTAAAATTGTAATCAAGTATTCTTCTGAGAGGACACAAATCAATCAATCTTTCTGTATTAAACAGCAACAAACTTGCTTTTTTAACTAATCTGAAATTTTTATATAGCCCTGCGCGCCATAGAAAACGGGAAAGCCCTGGTATGGATTGACTATATAGCGTGTTACCGTACCGTTGATGAGTTTAATCTTGAAAGGCCGTGAAGTTATCGGGTTTGCAGCACACATCTTTATCTTCACAACATTATTTCATCTTTAAGTCAAGTCGAAAGTGACGAAATCTTTCGCTTATGAGCCAGAAAAATTCACTGGACTGTTTCTCTAGTAAAGAGCTAAAAAAAAAAAAAAAATGTATCATGAGAAATCCACGAGTCGTAGTATCGAGATAACTGTTAGGTCCGATTCTATTAGAGACAATATGATTTTGATTGTTAAGAATGTACCAAGCAGTGCTCTTTCATCAAAAGCCTCAAACCTCAAACAAATTGGAACTAAATACCTTCAGCAACCTGTTGGTAACGGGGTATGGTATGTTTCTTTTTTTTCATGCCTGATCGCACTGATTTGTTTGGCTTAAACTTTTGCTCTGGTCACAGTGACGTTGTGACAGCACATAAGGAGAGTCTAAGGACACCTGTACAACTCTACTCGGGCCTGATTCCTCTTTGTGAGATCGAGCTTTAACTGTTTTTTTGATACGAGAAAGATTAAAAACTGTAAACAAACCTGAAAGAGCCTAAGCGCTTGAAGGAGGCTATTCACGCAATATTGTGCCTGCTTGGCGTTTTTACTTGATATTTCAGTTTCTGTGAAATAAAAAATTTATCATGATTAGAGAGACACACTGTGAGACAAGTCCACATCGCTTCTGCGACGTGAGCCTGCCATGCCATTTTTGAATTGACACGTTTTACTGCTCAGATCTGATCTTCACAATATTATTTTACCCTTAAATCTGTGGATTTAATTGAAGCTTGAAAAGCAGGTTGACAAAATCATTCGCTTATGACAATGATTCACTCGTTACTTTCTATTCGATAAAGAACCCTATGATAAGTAGCAAACGCGACGTTATATTTGCAGAGTTACCGAAGCTGTTATGAAGTGTTCTCTGCAGGCCCGTAACCAGGGGGGTGCACGGGGTGCGTTCGCACCTCCCCACAGGCCCCAAAGGTCCGCATTTCGATACTCAATATCCAAGTTAAGGCGTGCAGTCGGTTAAACTGAAGTTTCAAACTTAACAGTGCAGTGATATTTAAACAAAATCAAAGAATGGAAAAAGCAGTGGTGTATTCACTGGGAAAATAAAACCAGCTACACTCTAGTAGCCCGAGCCATTCAGAGCATTTCAATGAGCGCAGAGATGTCCGAGCTTATGTAAATGAATAATGAAATTAACGTGCGCAGACACCGGGGCGCAGGCTTTGCACGGGAGTTTACGACGAGCGAGACAATGACAAGGGAGCGATCTCACGATTTTTGTCAGACACGTCCGCTAACGCGTCGGGTAGTATTCTCTATTTGTACGAGCGCATGAACGCCTGAAGATGCAAAATTAGTTTTTTGTGTAATACGTTATGGGTAGGAGATAACAGGAAAATAGAAAGAGGAAGGGTGCAGCTAAATCTTGCCAGTCTCTCGATGCAATTCAATGGGTCAGTAAAGTACCCGGTCAAGAGCTATCAGACGCTGACAATGACAGTGCAGTCTGCGATGACAGCCCAGCTAAAACCACGACTTCAGATCTATCTCAGTTAACTACAGTTTTACAGCGAGATATAAACGGTAAATCATACTCATTTTCGCAATGTCCACCAGTCTTGATCCCATTATTATGCTCTGAGATTTAGTCGCTACACCCACGGAGGCTGGAGCTCGGAACTGTTCTGACGGATTAGTTCCGCAGTATTTTGATGTATCATTTTACATCGTAAAATGACTCCTTTATAACTAAATTCAAACAGTTGTATTCGAAAAATGTAATATTCAGTTCCTACCGTGTTCTTTTCCGTTACAATTTCTCATGCATTGCTAGTTTCCTAAATAAACGGATCAGACGATAAAAAATACATTTCCTTAGTTGGTCCGCTTTGGCCTCGTTAGCACCCCCCCGCATAAAATCCTGGTTACGGGCCTGCTCTGTTATTCCTTCTTTTCATAATGTAATTGGTGATACTTTTTGTTATCCAAAAAAAAAAAAAAGCGCTAATGAACTAGAATAAGGAGTGATATGACTTTTCTTGAATATTAATGCCATCAGCTTGAATGGTCGATGGTTATACGTAATTCTCCATTACTTATCCAAAAGCATGTGAATATACAGTACAACTATAGAAATACAACATCAAAAGGCTTGTAGCTTCTTGAATTCTTATTTATTCTTCCACTTCTGAGAATTTATAAAATCTACAATTTATAAAGAATGAAAAACGAATTTGTACTCACAGGAATTCTGATAGTCCACCGGAGTCAGTTGAAACCTGGTTCGTGGAGCCTTAGTTGTGGGGTGTGGCTTAGCTTTCCTTCAAGTAAGGAAATTTATAGTATGATGTCAAATTCCGAAACGAAGCAATTGATCATTGCTTTTTAAATGTATAATCGACAATTAGGCTTAAAATAGATTGAAAAAAAAATCATAAAGGATAGAAACCAAACTGTAGTCACCGTTACAGGGATTCGGACATTTCTAGCGCAATGATATGGTGAGAGCTCGTCCAGTCGTGGAAACACAGTTATGTGGGTTTAGCCTATGCTTGTAATAGAGATAAATAAAGCACAGCATGGCATATCATAGAATGAAGCCAAGCTTCGAAAATGAAAAAATAATTAACCATTTCTTTTTAAAAGCTGATCAACATTGTGCCGATTATGGTAATTAGGCTTCAAATCTAAATTATTCATTGGGACCATCCTAGACAGAAACCTTGTACCTACGGATATTTCCCGGCACTGTAATGGTGAAAGCTAGTTCTTGGAAGGTCTGTTATGACCATATGGCTTAGCTATCGACTTCTATTATTTCATGAAGAAAATATACTGCCTGACGTCAACGTTCGAAAATGAAATAGAATTGATCTTTTATTTTTGAAAAGTGATCAACATTATGTTGATGAGGGTAAGGCTTGGGTGAAAAACGATAATGGTTAATAATATCCTTGACAGGAATTGTAAGAATTTGTAGCCAAATCGGACTGAGAATCAAACTTGTACCGCTGCTTGATGAGACATGCGGGAGATTGTGTAGTTTTAAGTGTCATCGTGTGATTAATGGCCCGAACTCACAAACAGTTGTGAGAATAGTTTAGCTCCAAAATTTTCTAAAAAACAAAGTCGTGAAACAAATTAAAAAACAATAAAGGCGTGAAAAGTTAAAAGATGTATAATTTTTTGGGGGGTGGCGTGGGGGAGAGCAGTAGGGGTGGTGCAGGCCCGTAGCCAAGGTTTTTTACGGGAAGGTGACGTCCAACGAGTAGACGGACCAAATGATGCCAGAGGCGCAAGTCTCTGGGGAAGGGGGTAGAAGGTTACCTGAGACTGCATTTCGAGCATTTTGAAATACTGGATATTTCTCAAACTTTTAATCTTCAAATGTAGTTTTTATTTTTCAAATAGAGTACTTTATTTAAAAAGTTTATTAGAACAGCAATAAATGCGGGATGTCACTGTTTAAAAAGAAAAAAAAAGGAGAAAGAAAGTTGTAAATCCGTATTATTGGCCAGGTTTAATGCATAATGTTTGCATCGTGATCTTTTAATAGTGTACGAAGCTAAAGCTTCCTTGGGTGGTTCTTAGAAACAGATCAATCAAGTACATCTTTCAGATCAATGCATGTTTGATAGTGGATGTGCTGATTAGCCAGTTCCGCGAATACTACTTTTTGGTGACATAAAACAGCTGATATTTTAAACGTTTCTCAAAGACAATTAAAGGGCCACAATGAAGGAAAAAGGATCCGAGATTGGCAGGAACCCGTCAGTGGCTCCTGTAAGAAGCCTGCGTCGCAAGCGTTTCCGTGCGGTTTCGGAGCAAAGAACGAGGAATGAGAGTCAAAGACCGCGCGAAAATTAATTCTGACTAATTAATCGAGAAGCAAAGTGTTACCTGTGTTCACAGAAGTTGCTTTCTTGGCGGAGAGGAGCGAATGTACAAATAGCTTAAGGGGGCTCGAGTTTGAACCTATCTATGTTGGCATTCAGTCTTACAAAATATGATAACGAAAACTGGCTACCACAACTGTTTTGATGGCTATACCTGTTTATAGTAGAGATAAGATTTGATCACTAATGACAAATCACGGACTGGGAATAAAAAAGTTTTCCGCATATATATAGCCTATTTTACATAACTGTCTTAATCAAGTGATAATAAAGATCCTTTAGCAATCCTCTCATTAAATCTCTTCGGGGTCATCAAAATACAGGGTGACTCGTAAAAATATCTCACGATGCCACTAACTGGATACCGTGTGGCACGAAATTTTTGCGGGAGTTTATTTTTGCGGATTGGCGATTTTTTGTGTTTTGCGGGAACTAATTTTTGCAATTAGGACAGATTGGTTTTTCTTGCTGGGAATTAACTTTTGCAATTTTCAGAAAGTACCCAGTACCCAGCATTGATAATACTTTCGTTTTTAATTTATTGAGGACGTGCAATATAAATACATATTTTCAAATAATAAACCAGTATTTCGTTGTTTTTTGACAAGTTGTGATTGAACAGACACGATTTCTTAGTACTGTATTTTTGTGCAGCGAATTTAAATTGGAGAATATTTACTCTGGAGTAAATTTTTGCGGGAAAAAATGTTTGCGGTAATTTTTGTTTACGGGAACTTATTTTTGCGGATCGCTGGAAAAACCACAAAAATCGCAAAAATTAGAAGCCGCAAAAATTTCGTGCCACACGGTATTAATTAAGAAATATTAAAAGAAATTTTAGAAATGGGTTTTATACTTCATTTGGCCATCTAGTAAACAATGGTCAGAGCTACATACATACTTAGATATATATACTCACTAAAAAGCTACGTCGTAAATTTGCAACGCAAATGAGTTCTAGCCAATCAGAGTAGCGGACGACGTTTTTCACACGTGAAAAAAAAAAAAACAACAACAACAACAAAACAAACAAAAAATGATACGTCCAATCAAAATCGCGAACGATTATTTTTTACACGTGAGAGAAATGATGCATCTGATAAGAAGCCACAGAGATGTGTGAGTTTCGCACCACAATTCCCGCCTTTTGTAGGCGCTTTTGGCTTGCAGCGCCTCTGTTTGGAAGTTACTTCGCAGATATTCAAGGAGAAAAGATTTTCTCCTAGAGTTCTTCTTTTAGGAAAGTGAGAAGCATCTCGGAAATTAGAGTAGATAGTTTCGTATATTTCACTGTCGATGAACAGCGGAAAAGGAAAAAACAGAATGAGACGTAAGCTTAAGTTGTACATTCTTATTGGAGTTACTTTGTTTTCTGTTTAAACCGGGAATTTTACTCAAATTCATTCATTTCCAATTGTACATTCAGAACAGAAAGTCAACTTTTTTTGTAATTCCTGGATTGCCTAATATACTTACCCTCATTATATTTTGTACTTTACGTTTTTACGAATATACTTCGTTTTTTCTTTGTCATTTTGCGGTGTGTAGTGGCATGGATAATAGAAAGACTGGATAGGAAACTTATGTCGCAAGGGCTGATTTCTTATCGCCATCGCCGATTGGTTGTTTCGTGGTCCAAGATGGCGTTGGAAGGTTTCATCGTAGTGAAAATTCTGTGTGACGAAACGATGGCGAAAATGTGGGGCAAACCAGTCGAAAGGTAGGGGTTGTTCGCCTGCATGTTGTTCTTTTTCGAAGTTTTTACTGCTACTTTAATATTTGGTGTATGTTTTCCCTTCGTTTGTTATCTTACGGCGATGGCAACCCTTCAAAGCCACACTTGAACCTTCGAGGTAAACACTTCTTGTTTTTTTTTTATTTGTCGTTGTCTTTGAGAAAATTGCGTCCCAAAAATTTAGCTTAATGACCAGAGATATATTAAGAAGTCTTGGCGACTGTTTTGGGACGCCTTTATTAAGAAGGTCCTTCTTGATTCTATTTATAACTACATTTTACAGATCTTTTAAGGATGGAATTGTGGCGTAGGCATAGTTACAGAGTGAGTGCTGTAATTTTCAAGCCATACATTTCGATTGTAAATGGCTGAAATAAACATTCGGACTTGGCGCCTAGAAAGAGTAGGCACATGGTGTGTTATGTTCCAATCGGCAGACTTGTTTGTGTTGAGAACTGTTTCGCTCAAGTATTATATATCCAAGATTAACCCTGCAAATTTTTCGTAAAGCAGTATGTGAATCTCGCTTATCTTTTAATGTTGAAATAACACTACTAAATTACATATCCAGCCATACAATCGCCTCACGTCGTTCCTCGCAGCTTGTATTCGAAGGCACTGAAAAGACTCGAATAATTTTTGTACTTTTCCCTTACATAAGCTTAAGCTTAATTGTAGCATGAAAGGGAACACGCCCACTGACATTTTTCGGGCTCCGATTAGGCTCCTAAGTGTTGCAGTATTTTTTAAACAGTGATTTAGTTTTCCTTCTGTGTATGTTTTATTGTAGGATTTGATGAACACATTCAATCAATGAAGACAGTAAAATTGTGGTCAAGTATTCTTCTGAAAGGGCACAAATCAATCAATCTTTCTGTATTAAACAGCAGCAAACTTGCTTTTTTAACTAATCTGAAATCTTTATATAGCCCTGCGCGCCATAGAAAACGGGAAAGGCCTGGTATGGCTTTGACAATATAGCGTGTTGCCCTACCGTTGACGAGTTTAATCTTGAAAGGCCGTGAAGTTATCAGGTTTGCAGCACACATCTTTATCTTCACAACATTATTTCATCTTTAAGTCAAGTCGAAAGTGACGAACTCTTTCGCTTATGATCCAGAATAATTCACTGGACTGTTTCTCTTGTAAAGAGCTCAAAAACAAAATGTATCATCATGAGAAATCCGCGAGTCGTAGTATCGAGATAACTGTTAGGTCCGATTCTATTAGACACAATATGATTTTGATTGTTAAGAATGTACCAAGCAGTGCTCTTTCATCCAAAGCCTCAAACCGCCAAAAAATTGGAACTAAATACCTTCAGCAACCTGTTGGTAACGGGGTATGTTTCTTTTTTTTTTTATGCCTGATCGCACTGATTTGCTTGGCTTAAACTTTTGCTCTGGTCACAGTGACGTTGTGACAGCACATAAGGAGATTCTAAGGACACCTGTACAAAGGGCTACTCAGGCCTGATTCGTCTTTGTGAGATCGAGCTTTAACTGTTTTTTTTTTTTTTATACAAGAAAGATTAGAAACTGTAAACAAACCTGACAGAGCCTAAACACTTGAAGGAGGCTATGTACGAAATATTGTGCCTGCTTGGCGTTTTTACTTGATATTTCAGTTTCTGTGAAATAAAAGATTTATCATGATTAGAAAGACACACTGTGAGACAAGTCCACATCGCTTCTGCGACGTGAGCCTGCCATACCATTTTTGAATTGACACGTTTTACTGCTCAGATCTGATCTTCACAACATTATTTTACCCTTAAATCTACGGATTTTATTGAAGATTGAAAAGCAGGTTTGGGTGACAAAATCATTCGCTTATGACAATAATTCACTCGTTACTTTCTATTCGATAAAGAACTCCATGATAAGTGGCAGACGCGACTTTGTATTTGCAGAATAGCGGCGAAGCTGTTATGAACTGTTCTCTGTTATTCCTTCTTTTCATAATGCAATTGGTGATACTTTTTTTTATCCAAAAAAAAAAAAGCTCGAATGAACTAGAATAAGGAGTGATATGACTTTTCTTGAATATTAATGCCATCAGCTTGAATGGTCGATGGTTATATGTAATTCTCCATTACTTATACAAAAGCATGTGAATTTACAGTACAAATATAGAAATAGAACATCAAGAGGCTTGTAGCTTCTTGAATCCTTATTTATTCTTCCACTTCTGAGAATTTATAAAATCTATAAAAACGAATTTGTACTCACAGGAATTCTGCTATGTCCACCGGAGTCAGTTGAAACCTGGTTCGTGGAGCCTCAGTTGTGGGTTGCGGCTTAGCTTTCCTTCAAGTAAGGAAATTTATAGTATGATGTCAAATTTCCGAAATGAAGCAATTGAACATTGCTTTTTAAATGTATAATCGACAATTAGGCTTAAAATAGATTGAAAAAAAAAATCATAAAGGATAGAAACCAAACTGTAATTACCGTTACAGGGATTCGGACATTTCTAGCGCAATGATATGGTGAGAGCTAGTCCCGTTGTGGAACCCACAGCATGTGGGTTTAGCCTATGCTTGTAATAGAGATAAATAAAGCACAGCATGGCATATCATAGAATGAAGCCAAGGTTCGAAAATGAAATAATTGACCGTTTCTTTTTAAAAGCTGATCAACATTGTGCCGATTATGGTAATTAGGCTTCAAATCTAAATTATTCATTGGGACCATCCTAGAAAGAAAGTCTGTGCCTACGGATATTTCCCGGCACTGTAATGGTGAAAGCTAGTTCTTGGAAGGTCTGTTATGAGCGTATGGCTCAGCTATCGACTTCTGTTATTTTATGAAGAAAATATACTGCCTGACGTCAACGTTCGAAAATGAAATAGAATTGATCTTCTATTTTTGAAAAGTGATCAACATTATGTTGATGAGGGTAAGGCTTGGGTGAAAAACGATGATGGTTAATAATATCTTTGACAGGAATTGTAGGAATTTGTAGCCAAATCGGATTGAGAATCAAACTTGTACCGCTGCTATATGAGACATGTGGGAGATTGTGTAGTTTTAAGTGTTATCGTGTGATTAACAGCCCGAACTGACAAACAATTGTGAGAATAGTTTAGCTCCAAATTTTCTGAAAAAACAAAGTCGTGAAACAAATTAAAAAACAATAAAGACGTGAGAAGTTGAAAGATATATAATTTTGGGGGTGGGGTGGGGGAGAGCAGTAGGGGTGGTGCAGGCCCGTAGACAAGGTTTTTTACGGGGAGGTGACATCCAACGAGTATACGGACCAAATGATGCCAGAGGCGCAAGTCTCTTGGGAAGGGGTTGGGGGTGAGGGGGGATTAGGTTACCTGAGACTGCTTTTCGAGCATTTTGAAATACTGGATATTTCTCAAACTTTTAATCTTCAAATGTAGTTTTTTTTTTTTTTCAAATAGAGTACTTTATTTAAAAAGTTTATTAAAACAGCAATAAATGCGGGATGTCACTATGGAAATGAAAAAAAAAGTAGAAAGAAAGTTGTAAATTCGTATTATTCGCTACGTTTAATGCATAATGTTTGCATCATGATCTTTCAATAGTGTACCAAGCTCAAGTTTCCTTGGGTGTTTCTTAGAAACAGATCAATCAAAGACTTTTTCTTTAGATCAATGCACGTTAGGTAGTGGATGTGCTGATTAGCCAGTGAAGAGTGCCTCTCTTGTTCCGCGAATACTACTTTTTGGCCACATAAAACAGCTAATATTTTAAACTCACTATTCTCAAAGACAAAGGGCCACAACGAAGGAAAAAAGGATCCGAGATTCACCCCTTGCAATTGGCAGGAACCCATCAGTGGCTCCTGTAAGTAGCCTGCGTTGCAAACGTTTCCTTGCGGTTTCGGAGCAAAGAACGAGGAATGAGAGTCAAAGACCGTGCGAAAATTGATTCTAATTAATCGAAAAGCAAAGTGTTACCTTACAAACTTTCTTCCGCGGTTTGTGTTCACATAAGTTGCTTTCTTGGCGGAGAGGAGCTAATGTGCAAGTAAATTAAGGCAGCTTGAGTTTGAGCCTAACTATGTTGGTATTCAGTCTTACAATGACAACGAAAACTGGATACCACAGCTGTTTTGATGGCTTTACCTGTTTATATTAGAAATAAGTTTTCCGCAGATATGTAACAAAAACTGATTGTTAATTGTTTTTATGATGCCTATTTTACATAACTGTCTTAATCAAGTGATAATAAAGATCTTCTAGCAATACTCTCAGTAAATTTCTTCGGGTCACCAAAATACAGCGTGACTCGTAAAAATATCTCACGATGCTACTAACTGGATACCGTGGGGCACGAAATGTTTGCGAGAATTTATTTTTGCGGATCGGCGATTTTTTGTGTTTTGCGAGAACTAATTTTTGCGATTAGGACAGATTGGTTTTTCTTTCTGGGAATTATTTTTTGCATTTTTCAGAAAGTACCCAGTACCCGGCATTGATAATATTTTCGTTTTTATTGGGTACGTGCAATATAAATACATATTTTCAAATAATAAACCAGTATTTTGTTGTTTTTGGCAAGCTGTGATTGAACAGACACGATTTCTTAGTACTGTATTTTTGTGTAGCGAATTTAAGTTAGAGAATATTTACTCTGGAGTAAATTTTTGCAGGTAAAATGTTTGCGGTAATTTTTATTTGCGGGAACTTATTCTTGCGGATCGCTGAAAAAACCGCAAAACTTAGAACCCGCAAAAATTTCGTGCCATACAGTATCGATTAAGAAATTATAAAAGAAATTTTAGAAATGGGTTATATACTTCATTTGGCCATCTCGTAAACAATGGTGTTATATACATACTTAGATATACTCACTATATACCGATTTGAAGGGGGATTCATAAATCTCCAATATACATGCTGTAGTACCAGCGATTAGGTTAAAAATCAATGTCCCCCCCCTCCTCACATTGAATTTGTTAGTCATGGTGCCACCTTTTTTCACTCAGTTTAAATACTTCAATGCCCATTCGACTTCTATATCCTGTACCAGTCCGATGTCAAATGCAGATTAGCCATATTGTAAATATAACAAGTTCGGATCAGCAACATCCTGGCTGACATGTGCAATTTGTTTTTGCAACAGTTTTGATTTTTTTGTGCCACCATTTATACAAGAAGTCAATCTGATCTTGGAACTGAAAAGATAACAGCTTAATTGATTTGCTCTCTGAAAGAGAATTCTACCATGTGTAAGGATGAAATAACTTCAGGCTTTCTTCTGCAGTAATTCCAATGCTGACTCTTTTGGGATATAAAAGAACCCATGCTGCTGTTTGAAAAGAATGGGGAGGGAGAAGACCTCGATGGGTGTGGTTGACCAGGTTTAACGGGTGTACCAAAAAAATCTTGTTTAGCGAAAATTGTCTTGGCACTCCATAAGCGTGGTTGGGGTCAGTTAGGTCGTACAGTTGTAGGTTTTTTTAGTGAAGGAATGAATTTATTTATTGAGTAAATAAAATTGTTTTTAAATCATAAGGTGATGACTGTTGCGCTTCGATGTCCTGATGGAGCAGTTAAGAGACAGAGATTTACAGTGGAGTCGCAAATCAAGGTGATGCTTACTATACATGCACAATAAAGAAGCACATTTGCTTCATTGAAGGAATTGAATCGCCTGTTACATTTGCGCTTCTCGTCGTTCATTACATTGCGTTATCCATTTTTTTCTTAACCATTCATTTGTTTTACCGGCGGCCCAGAATGTGGGAGTTCGTTAGACTTTGAATTAATAAGAGAATGTATGAAAATATACAAATTACGTGTCTAAATTCTATTTTTTTTAAAATTCCATTAAAAAAAAAAATAGATAAAATGATTCTTCTTGTGTTTTTGTTTTGTTATTCTTTGAATATAAACAAACAAATACACTGCAAATGGAAAAGAAGCTGTGACCGTGAAAACTGTGAAAGGCCTGTGACCTAGAATCCTCCTCTTTGATAAGATTACGATTCAGTTTCTTTATCAGCTTCGTTCTCAAAAAACCACAAGTTAAAATTTGGAAGGTGGAAATTAAAATCCAAGTCATCTTTGTTTACAAACACCTGATAATTTTCTTTACCATTTTTTTTTTCGAGATAGAAAGATTTAGAGCTGCAGTAAGTTATGGACCGCAATTTGACCAATCGAAGGGCGGAAACAGACTTAGCCGTACAATCGATCGAATTTTGCGCGCGAGCTGTCCTCTGCATGACGTAACAAACCAAACAAAAAAACATCATAAACGATTTGCTAGAGAAAAGACAGATCTTCTCAGATGGCTTGATATGTCTGGTGTCAAAGATGGAAATACAAAGATTCGCCTTTAGCAGTATATTCAAAGTGACAGTTATCGCCATGTTGTTTCTTTCTGTTGCTTTAAATAGGGTAAGAACTCTACAAAAAATGGCAAGACAAATTTGTTTTAACGTTCAGCAAAAGTTTGATATATTTCGTGAGTTTCATGAAGAAGTTGAAAGAAAGACATCTTTCACGAACAACAGCATCTTTGATGTATTTCGCAAAGTTTCGTATGGGAAGAAGGAGGAAAAAGTAGGACGGTACGGCTGTCAGCATCATTAAGACGTTAAGACTGGCCATGTTTTAAGAACTTTTAAATCGACTTATTAACTTCACTAGCCTAATGAATTTCTTCAAGAGCATATGAATATACAGTACAACTATATAAAATAGAACATCAAAAGTCTTGTAGCTTCTTGAATCCCTATTATTCTTCCACTTCTAAGAATTTATAAAATCTATAATTTGTA
This sequence comes from Porites cylindrica, assembly GCA_964035525.1. Taxonomy (NCBI): domain Eukaryota; kingdom Metazoa; phylum Cnidaria; class Anthozoa; order Scleractinia; family Poritidae; genus Porites; species Porites cylindrica. Next base: position 55,828,554 of record OZ037776.1, read on the forward strand.
AGGAATAAATTAAAACAAATTTGTACTCACAGGAATTCTGATATGTCCACCTGAGTCAGTTGAAACCTGGTTCGTGGAGCCTCAATTGTGGGGTGTGGCTTAGCGTTGCGTCAAGTAAGGAAATTTATAGTATAACGTGAAACTTCGAAAATGAAGCAATTGATCATTGCTTTTTAAACGTATAATCGACAGTTATGTTTAAAATAAATTGAAAAAAATAAAAATCATAAAGAATAGAAACCAAACTGTAGTTACCGGTTACAGGGATTCAGACATTTCTAGCGCAAAGATATGGTGAGAGCTAGTCCAGTCGTGGAAGCACAGTTATGTGGGTTTAGCCTATGCTTGTAATAGGGATAAATAAAGCACAGCATGGAATATCATAGCACGAAGCCAAGCTTCGAAAATGAAACAACTGATCATTTCTTTTTCACAGCTGATCAACATTCTTCGGATTATGGTAATTAGGCTTCAAATCTTTTATTCATAGGGACCATACTAGAAAGAAAACCTGTGCTTACGGATGTATTTCCACTGGAATGGCGAAAGCAAGTTCGAGGAGGTCTGTTATGAGCGTATGGCTTAGCTCTCGGCTTCTATTGTTTTGTGACGAAAATATACTGCCTGACGTCAACGTTCGAAAATGATATAGAGTTGATCTTTGTTTTGAAATCTCTTCAAAATTATGTGGATCAGGGTAAGGCTTCCACATAGAGTTGGATTCCGAAATTTTTTCTCCGAATACATGCATATCAAATCTTTCGAAATTTTTTTATATATCTACCTGGAGTTGCGAAAACCGGGTTAGCAAACATTTTGTAATTTCTCTCAACTTCCCCTGTCTAATGGCTTGTTTACTGAGTTGTTTGCTTATGTGGTTTTTTTTTGGTTCCTTTTGTGGTTCGGGCTTTGTGTAGATGTGGCTGTAGACAGAATTTCTAATTTCTATCTACCCCCACCCCCCCTTCATCATCACCATCATCATCACTTTTATTCATACACGGTAAAAAGATCAGGCAAATATACAATATCCCTCCCTCTGTTTTTGTTTTTTTCATCCTACCCACAATTATCTCTTAAACACAAGTGACAGTTATTCGAAATCAGCGCGCGCCTAATAAAGCTGGCTTCGGTAACGTTTAGCAGTTTACTTTTCGTTATTGGTCACTTTGAGAAAATTTTCCCGGAGAGCATCTTGTAAAGCTCTGAGATAGGACAAAGGTATTACGATTCGCAGAGTCTGCATCGTCCAATTATCGTATTGTATTCTCTTTTCATTTTGCTAAACGGATCAATCACCCAGATCCGGGCTGAGACAGAGAGGTACGATATTGTTCGCTTTTCTAAGGTGACCACTAAGTCTTTGGCGTCGGGAACAGGCTGTTAAGAGTCAAATGAATTAGGCGAGAACAAAATTGCCGGTGAACTTTGACCCAGGTGTGAAGTCAGGGTCTACGCTGGTTTGCTGACCGTGTGACTCTACACCCGGGAACTTGAATAAGACGAGTGTAAGAAAAAGGTCCAGAGGTGTGTATTTGCCCATGGTCTGAGTTTTTCCGAGCTATTCGATGATATTTGGCTTCTGTTAAACGTCAGAAGATTATGCGTGTTTGTGGATAATCTTATCAGTGACTAGCCTGAAAACAGCAGACGCATTTCCGGTCGTCGCTTCTCTCCGAGAGAAGCGACGACCGGAAATGCGTCTGCTGTTCGCAGGCTAATCAGTGACGCGAAAGTGTGTGATTGTGTGATTTCCACGTGGTGTTGACAGGTATGTGGTCACGTGGTTGAGTTGTTTCGCTAAATATTCTGTGCCAGCCATAAAAGCGTTTCTTCGGTGTTTAGGTTAGCTGATTGTACCTTGGAAAAGCAACTCTCGACTCAGGAAAATTGGATCTACAATTGAAGGTCTAGTTTCAGGGGGCTCTAATGGCTTTGAACCAAAACGCCGATTTTTGCAGATAGGAAGGTACTAATTTGTGTAGTATGTTTCATTCAGTTTGCTGTCTATTCCATGCGAAACCCTGTCACGTATTAGACCGCGAAAAAAGGAGTGTTTTGCTAGCTATTTAAGTTATTATGTAAGCCTTAGCCAGGCACATTTTCGCTGCAGTTTGTCCAATTTTAAAATTTCTAGATTGAAATGACACCAGCTGGAAAGTTCACGGAGTCAGATTACTGAATAAATGTTCTAAAATTTGCGGCATTTTTAAGTTGGACCGTCTTTGAAATGCTTCTAGTAATTAACTTATTGTCCGGAGTCAGATAAAAGCTTTTAAAATTGCCAAGTAGTAGAATGAGTTGATTTTTTTGCCAACCCGGTTTTCAAAAATCCAGGTATAAATTACACATAAATCACAAAGGAACAACTCTAAATTCGTTAAAGATCAGTGAAATGTCTCTCATGATTCTCTTATGCATGCATGTTGTTTGTCGGGAAGCTCATTTGGTAAAAAAAGAAAAAAAAAAACACTTTTCAAGGTATAATCATCCTCATATTCTTCGCACGAGTTCTAAGTCATTATAGACAGCGCCGTAGCTAGTATGAGGCCAACCGAGGCACTCGCCTCGGTAAAATTTTTACGAATTTCGCCGATCATTTTTATTTTACATAAGCGATCATCGGATATTTTTAATGCATCATGATATTACAAAGAATTCAGCAATTCAGTCAATATACTATGAAAAAATTACCATATCATCGATCTCAAGGGGCTACGTACGTTAACTCAAATTTTTTTTGAACAAATACTGATCAAAACCATTGGCGAGGTTAACGGTCACCCAGATTATGTAGCTTGTTTCTGATTATTGCTTTTTAAATTCCACTTAAATTAACTCGAAAAAAAGTTACCGAAAGGCCCAGAAAACGCTGCAAATCGCATTTCCGAGAGACTAAAGTTCAAAATTTCTCGGGGGGGGGGGGGGGGGGGGCATGCCCCCGAACCCCCCTAGCAACTCCCGCCTGCCTCGGTTGGCCGTTTGGTCTGGCTACGGCACTGATAGAGTTATGACAGGCTACTATGTGACATTGAAATATCAGGCAAAACCCAGAACTATTG
>OZ037776.1:55836615-56026615 GCA_964035525.1 Porites cylindrica
AAAATAATAAAATAAATGAAAAACCTTTATCGCCAATTATTAGGACAAAGTCACTCTGATCTCCAGGATAAACACAGGACGTACACGCCCTTGTCTTTGCTAGGCTCGTGTATCTATTTAAAATGAGATACGTCCTACTTGAGCTAGAACCTCTCGACGGAGCCGGAAAAGACTATTTTTGTTACTGTTGTTACTGTTCTCACAGGAACAGAACCTTAATCAGTTTGCTTTAAAAAATCTTAGGGATTAGTGGGGTACGCGTGCTCTTTTGTATTACTCCGGCACCCACACTTAGCGTGTCAGAAAATATGCTCCAAGAAATACAGGTTTCAGCGACAGTAGTTTACAAACACGTCTTTCTTTGTTTGAATACTTAAATTTGCGAGTTGTCGTAACTTTAGGCACGCTAAGCTTGTTATGACCGTGCAATTTTTTTTTTTTACATCCTGTATGACGTAGTTGCTGAAGGTAGGAACTTGAGCTGTTGCTGGACAAATCCTGAAAGGCCTATTATCGTATATCGTTGCCAGGTAACCCTCGGTTACCGTGCAAGTGGAATTGATTTCCGGTTTTCGTATTTTGCGTTTTTTGACTACCGGCCCGTCCGGCCGCGGGGTTTTTGTTTTCTCGTGCCTCGAAAGATAACGAGCTACAAATGATATCGAAACATTTATGCTTAAATATATTCTTAGATAATAAAACTGGACCGTTATTAGGTTTGAAATTCATTTTTGGATATGTACCTTAATTTACCCACCCGGCCCCATGTCATCTGAGTTTGTCCTCCAAACAAAGCATGGTGGTAAAGATAGCAAGAGTGGCGTCATCACGCATTTGTCTATTGAAAAGTTTGAAGTGTCAGCTTATGGCCACAGTGTCGACAACGTTCGAGGAAAAAAATCATTGTTTCTATTGTGTGCCTTTTAAATGAACTATTTGTTGTAGGAAATAGGAACTTATGATTACAAAAATTTGAACTGACCGTTTTATAGATCCTTGTCCTTCACCTTTCATGAAAAATGAAATGCTGCTAGCTCTAAGAAAATGATGCTCCCGACGTCTGGCAGCGCGCGGTGGATTGAACTGTTTCATAGTGCCATATTTAAATTCTGCCCATGCTGACAAAACCGATTTCGGCCTGTAAATAATTCATTTTTTTTGAATACGATCGCTCACAAAAGCATGAACTATATCCATCCTTTTTAAAAGTAAATCAGTAATCGTGAAACGAGGTATTCTTTAAAGAGTTTTTGTTGTTACCTGCTCATAATTTTAAATCAAAGTTTATCACCAGTAATATTATAATCGGAGTAGAAATGCATTGTAGCTGGTAAAAGTTAAATAGATCTTTTTTGATTCGAGAATCCTTTTGCAACGTCGTTAGGTTAGTAAAGGAATATTTATGCCGTCGTGTTTTATGTTATTTTTCTCACGCACTGCCATAAGAACGAATAAGATTTTATAATGCAAGTGTGTTTATTTTCAGTATTGTGAATTTAAGTCTCTAACTTTGAACTTCGCCCTTCAAAAACCTTACTTTAGACGCGATCGCTAAGGAGACAAAGCGAATTCCGCTTGCATACACAGTACGATTCGGGCAACTTTATAATTCTTTCCACCTTTCCCTCAAAGAGATTGTACGGCTCCACATAATAGTTACATTTCAATTTACAATCTTTGAATGATGCCGTGTGCTTTTTGGGCTCTCTCTCAGGGAAGTTCAACTTTTCTAGTCATTTCATCATCTTATTTATTCTTCTCCCATTTTTGATTAACGGGGCGCAGTCAGAGCAAAATTTAATACATAAATAAAGCAGTAAATTTAAATAAAAAGAAAAGGAGAACAGAAGTAGAGAGTTAAAGAGAGAAAAACGAAAGATTGTTTTCCTGAAAATGATGACACACTACAATTTATGTCCACAATCAACGAGAAATTTCTGAAATTCGAACTGATTGTACTTTTTTCATATTTCAATGAGTCAGTATAATTGCTTTCTTTGTCTAAATCGTAAAAGCATTAGCTGCCGTACTCGTATTTGCGTCATATATCAACTGCCATTTTAAATATGTCAAACAATTTTTTACATTTCGCAGACTTTTACTGAGTAGTTAAGTAATTCAAATGATGATTTATCTATTAAGTGAGTAGCGTTTCACCGAAACCTGAAATGATTTTCCGTGCTAATAAATCATCAAAGACAAAAGGTTTGAAACCGTTAACCCTAGGCATTTTCTTCGCAAAAAAGATGTTCATTTTCAATTTTATTCCTAACTTAAGTACATTCAATAAGTTTAAGAACATTAGCGGCATTCACCAACACTTAATTGACGGAATCGAAATACCCCATCAGATTTCTAATATACCCCTTTTAAGTGCCTTGTAAGAAAAAACGTTCACCATTGTTCGAAACGGCCCGTAGTTTATCGTCCGCATCTTAAGGTGGTTCCGTAATTGTAACCATACGTTCTTATATTTTATTGCCTGATAGCTAAAACTGGGACCATCAGATGCTTGTTTTCGGTATTAATACTGGTGTCCACTGAAAATGTGTAGATTATAGTATTTTATTGATTGAACGCCGGCACAAAAAATGAACTTCGGGTCTTCAAGTAAAAGGAAGGTTGGTAAGCAAGACCCTCAGAGAAGAATAAAGCAAAAAAAAAAAAACAAAAAAAACCAAAAACGTTCTGGAAGACTAGAAAGCCCGAACATACTACAAACTCAATTAAATGTCGGCTCCACAAGGCCAAGTTTAAAATCGAAACGTCGAGGGTGTTTAGAAATTGAGAAGGTACGGTATCAGGATGTAACACAATACCTGCCACAGCATATTTTTCATGTTTACATTATATAAATGTGAGTATCAAAGGCACTGATAAACAGCAGTGGGGAAAAACTTTTTTATAATCATTCGAGAAACAAGCAGATAAAAAAGAGAGCAAGAGGATCGGAGCTAATGTGCGATTTTTTCATTGCTTTGAAATAAACCTTTCTGACAAGTCAATGCATAATCGACTTTGTAATAGTTTATATCGGAATTCAAAGTCTATGTAGCTAACTCTAAAAAACCATATCAATTGTAAGCAGAGCAGTAACGACCTGTAAATATACTCTTCCACGGGGGGGCAACTTCGTGCCCTTCACCATACAAACTTCCTCCACCTAATTTTACAGATCGTCTACGTTTGCTTCTAACTTAGCCCACTTTAATTCGGAAAGTTTTCTAATTTTAAGGCGTTCTTTCCAACAATGTCAATGAATATTCGCTAAATAGGAAAATGAGATGAAAACAGTTTCACACCGATCATAAAATCCCTCACCGCTTGGATCCAGCTGTTCAGGACACTAGACGATCACGATCGAAAATAAACTTACTATCCATTCTTTTAATAGCAAGGAGGAGGAGGAGGAGGAGGAAATCCTTTCAGGTACTCCTTTTTGTTGGTAGTTACATGAGCGTATTAAATGGTCTCCGAAAAATAACTGATTATCACTTGTTACCGCAAAAGGTCTGGAGTTGGCGTGGGTGGGTACGGACCCGTTAAATTCCGGAGGGTATTTGGCGTGTTTCGTATATTCATTACTGAAAGTTCCTGTCGATATGTTTTACTCTAAGAACTACATATTATCCTCAAGCGTCTGAAAACAGGGATGATGAATAAAAAAATGCCATTCTATGTTCGTACAGATTTGTTCTTGAGAGGAACATTTTTAAGAAACTAGAAACCCGTCTATTTGAGAGAAACGCTTTAATTTAATCCACCAAAAAATTTTTATCATCAAACCACTCTCTGGGACGTACACATTGGCATCGTCGGTTTTTCTAGCAGACCCTTTAAAAACCTGTTTTAGGCACTCCCGACAAGATTGTTTTTAAAGCTCAAAATTCATTATAAGGTGCGTCATAGATTTTGTTATTGGTTCAGTCATTCAGTCATTCTACGGTAATTTTAGCCTTCACGATCTCGCTAGAGCTTTTTATCATTTTCCTGAACTTCGTAGATTAAGCTTTGTGAAAACGAAACAGTTGTGATAGCCCTTTCTACCACCATTTTTGGAAACCGAAAAGTATAGGTCAATGTACAAAACTTAGGAGTGAAAAACGAAAAAAACAAAAAAAGAGGCTTTAAAATCGTACGTGCTCTGATTAGAAACATTTAGATTCCTTGATTATTATTTTGACAATGAAGTTTTGAATATATGAAAATCATGTATGTGAACTGCGGAGTCGGAAGAATTAAATGAAGGATGAATGAGTTAAAACTGCTATGATCATTCTTCATTCAATTATTTTGACAATATTGGCTCCTTGGAAAAGTTATTTTGCAGGAAACAGCTGTCGGGTACTCTGTTACTTTCCATTTCAACTGTTTATTAATCGTGAAATTAATTCGCGAAATAAATATTGCATGCTTTATTTTCTCTACCTTGGAGGTCAGGACATCTTCTGTGTTGTGTCTATTTACGGTTTCCTATTTTGTAAAAAAAAAACAAAATTTAGAATTAAAGACTAAGTGATTGTCTGTCGCACATAACTATTTATCATGTATATTAACCAGACGGTGGCGTGCAGTTTTTTCTCTATCCATTAACTTTGTTAGAAAAATGAGACGAAACATAAGACAACCACAAATTGCATTATGAAAAGCGGTTTCTTGGCAAGGTTATCGAATGTTTCGTCCTCGAATTTCTTGGCTGTTATAAATAATTCAAAGTGGTTGAACACCTTGCGGAGAAGGTACATTACATCTTACGAGACACAGTGTACGCTCGCATTTCTTTGGAAAGATTTTTGCCGAATTTCAGTAATCACCAAGAAATAACCATTCACTTATCAAAGGTAGGTTGTTTAATTATATCATCAATTCGATCGCCTCGTTTTGCCACGGAAAATCTGAGAAGTCAATGAGGAAGAAAAAAAGTAGTATTCAGACCATAAAATGTTTTTGGGATAGGCTTTTCCTGGAGGGGTTAAACTAAAAGATAAAAGGAATTTCAATGTTGTTACTATTACTATTACGTTTTGGTACTCGGCTGAACGAATGAACGGATTATTCGAGATAATTATCTAAAGTCTTCTACTGAAGGAATGGAGTTGAAGATCGTTGCCTTTAAGCAATTGTTCCCCAGAGCATTTTCCTATTTATAGTAAACGGGTAGAAGATGGTAATATGACCTTCAGGGCTTGAAATAATTTCCCGGCTGGCGCCGGTCAAGTTGTACGGTCAAACCTATTTTTGCTCGGACACAACCCGTTTTTGGCCGGACAAATGTCTTTCATCGAAGATTATCCGATTGCACTTTGCAGTAAAATACATGCGGAGTGTTCTAATAATACTACTCCTGAGTTTGCGGTGACGATTTTATATCGCAACTCCCGGAAAATGAAAAACCACTGTTACCGCCCCGCCGCGCAGGGCTTCTGAAATTTTGCGCGGTCGCAGAGCCGTGGAATTCAGGTAAATCTGGGAAATCCTGCGAAATTCACAAAAACACGCGAAATATCGCGCAATTCGGTAGAAATCTTACCGAATACATGTCATTCCAACATATTTGAGAGTTTCGGCTAATGGAGTTGTTTTTTGCCGTACACTTACAAATTTATCTTGAAACTTCGTCACTGCAGCGAGAAAACATCCCAAAACTACAAGGTGTTCTTAGATTATTATGGCAAAAAACTGGGCTCTGGCCAGTGCACGATATAAAAAGCTTTGCCATTGACACCTTTCTGAGCTCATTGTTGTTAAAAAAGTAAGTGATAATCTCTAATAAAAAAAGAAAAAAAAAAAGCTGTGTGAGAGAATACCAAGTCCAAACGAAATCGCAAAGCAAGCGGGGGTTTTGGGCACAAAATCGTCGGGTTTAAAAAGGCAACATTTATAAGTAGTCAGTGTTTCTGTTGTTGTTGTTATTGCACAGGATAACGCTCATCATTTGCCCCCTCCCCAAAAATTGGCAAAATTGCCGTCTTGTTTCACTAAAAATGGTTGGTGAAATCAGCGCAAAACCGATTGCTTTCAAGCGAAATTTGTCCAGAAGATTTCCGCGGAATTGGCTTTTTTTGACGATCGTTTTGCGGCGAAATTTGACCCGAATTTTTCCGCTAAAGTTTAAAGTTAAATTATTTTAGCAATATTTGACATTTTTTTGTGCACATTAAACACAGGTAAGAAACAAGGAAAAACCAAGAAAAAAGAGTCTAATTGCAATTCTAATATTTTCCGTCTCTAAGTTGTAATATATATCTTTGAAACTGGCCTTTCAATAAAACATGCAGTTAACTTTTTTGCATATCCTCTACATAAATCAGTTGGATGTCAAAAAGTTATAAATGACATTTTTAAATATTTTTTTTGTGGCCAATTTACTGCTTTAGCCAAGAAACCAAAGCAATCAATCTGAGGTGGACAAAAAAACCTCCCTGATCTCCATGAAGGAGCCGAACAATGTGTCTACGTCAGTTGTTTTAAACAACTTTATTCGTTCGGTTTCAATTAGTGTGCTTCGTTTAATACTATTTCATGTACATATCTGAAAGAAAATATATAACAACAACAATAACTACTAACCTACTAACTACTACCACAACCAAATCAACGGCAAGCAAACAAAAAATCCGAGTTTCCAAAACTTTCATTTTCAAAACGAGGCTAAGTGCAATAAGGCTAAGTGTAAATGAGTTTTATTTGCGTGAGAATAATAAATCATTTTGATATCAATGGCTTCGCACGTAGGCTCTCCTTGAAACAACAGCTTGAGGTAACTCAGAAATGGGCTATTAAAATGTAGACATATTAAATTCGGCAAGCAGAATACTGCAATGTTGATCGTACTACGTGAAAGTTAACTCTGCAAGACATCAACATGACACCGGGATATTCGTTTGCGGTCCTTTGCAGTCCTTTGTGGTTAATGTTTGTACCTCATTAAAATGTGCTACTTTCGCACATTTTCAAGTTTTTGGATTTTTTCAGCGGCCCTGATTTTTTCTCCTGATTTTATAGCAGACAACTCGCCTCAGTGACCAAAGCCGAGTCATTCTCATAATTTATTATTGGGCAAAAGATCGAGATTTCCGGTTATGGCCGGCTATTTTTAAGAAGAAAATTTTTCACTTGGTAATCTGTGGAACGGACAGAAGAAGCTTTAAACTACTTGGCCTTCGTAAACGATAGTCGTGCGGTGAAATATGACCTCTTATAAAATGATATACTTGAGCAAACCGACAGAGAACTTATGAGTAACCAAAAGCATGCTCTGACAGTATGCTCTTGCAGCTGTGTTTTGCAGCTGTTTTAGTTTTTCTAACTCACAGGAAGGTTGGCCTTGAAGGACACTGTTGTGGTTATCAAGTTTAATTTCACGAAAATTAAAGTATGTATAAAGGCGATTTCTTGGCAATTTGATAAGAATTTCCTAATTATTTTCGATTTAGGGCCTCTTCATATGAGCCCGGTTGACCGGGCTGGCTCGGTTACTGGGATGAATTTTGCTTTGGGTTCATATGAGAAATTTCAGCCCGGTTTCCGAGATGAGAAAAGGTCAAAGATCCTGGGAACGAGTTCTGGCGCCAAATTCGGGAAACAAAGCAAACATGGCGAAACACAAAAATTTTAACTTTCGGGCCTATCTTACCATCGGTAACTCTTAAAGCTGTATCAAAGCAGTTAAATGGGATGCTTATGATGTGGAAAATGCAGCAGGCAATGCAAGACGATGCCGTCTGGACCGCCAGAATTCATCTCGCCATTCATCCCGGTAACCGGGATGAAGTGTTCATATGGCAAAATTTTCAGCCCGCTTACCGAGATCTCGGTTGGAAAAACCGAGATCTCGGGAACCGAGCCAGCCCGCCCTCTCATATGAACACATTGAAAATTTTACAACGGATTAAGAGGTGAGGCGAGATCTCGGAAATCGGGCCAGCCCGGTCAACCGGGCTCATATGAAGAGGCCCTTAGTTAATGGAAAGTGAGGCAGAACGGCAAAGTTATTGATGTGTGTCTTGAAATATAAAAAGTTAGACTGCGGTCCAATGTTACACCAAGGACCAAGGTCTTGCAAAAACCTTGTATTATAGGGATGTTCGCCAATCTGGGAGGCGACGATTGTCTTAATTTTTTTTTGAGAGAGAAACGATCAGATTTGACTATACAATAATTATCTGGATTGGAGGGGGGAGGTCTAAAATCTAATGGGGGGGCCCTGAAGTTTAATTATGGTGTAGGTTGGGGGGGGGGGGGGGTCTAGATGTCAATTTTTTAAAATAGACTGATACATAGTTTATTCAAACTGGTCTAGATAGCAGCAACAATATAGATAGTCGTATAAACATAACAACTTTCTTTAATTTTCCAGACATGTTTCGAAGGTACATCCGTCATCTTCAGTGTTACATATTTTGAAATCGCCGTTGAATTTAAAGCGCGCGCGATCTTACAAAGTTCGTTACATTGCGTTGTCAATATTGCGTACTAAAACAAAATTAAATGAGTGACGCTTAGTTCTTTGCAGGGAGAGAGTCAGGTTACTGTGTTTCACCTGCTGGTTGAGATCGGGCTTCTCCCATTTATTCAAACTCAACTTCTTTGTTATTGAATGACTTCTCAGAATATCAAGAACAGTACATGGCATAACTAGAACCTGTGATAATAATAATAAAAAAAGATTGAAATGATAATTAATCTGCAAACTGAATAGCCTGTGTTAATCAAAGGCTTCTTTAAAAGAATTCAAGAACAAACATTTCGCAACGAATATGTCGTTTGACAGAAATCACAAACAAGCAAAACAAACATTACTATACATGACAATTTGAAGCCTATAAGTGACGAAAGCTGTGAAGCAGGTCCTTGGCTTTCCCAATAAGGCGTTTGCATGCAAGTAGATCACGCAAGCTGGATTTGTCAGTTTGCGAAGTAAATACTGAGACAGTTTCTTCTTCAATATGATCCTACTCATTGGCAATAGGGCTTCCCCCTAATGACTGAAATATAACATGTCTGAAGGTGAATGAAGGGAAACCAGTGCAAATTCGTTAAGTTCCGCCCCCAAAAAATGGATGTCAAAGGGGGGGTGGTAGCGATCTTATCTTGAAAGTGGGGGGGGGGGGGGGATTAGAAGTTATTTTACATCTAGCACAAGGGGGGGGGGGGGGCGGCGTAAGTTAACTAAAAGGCCTACTTTCCTCATCAGAACTCCCTCTTCAGATAATTATCGGAAAGTCTCTTACTCGTTAGTATCAGAACTGTTTGTTTTCCTATTGTGACCACTTCAATCCGAAAGGAAATAAGTTGTATTTGTTATGGTAGTTATGTTTGCAAAAGGGCATCAACAGAGTGTTTAAAAGCCAATTCAGGAGGAGGGAGTGGGAACGATTTAGTTTTGGATTTAGGGTGAGAGGATTATGTTTTTAAAACCAGCTTAAAATTCGGCAAAAGACTTTTTTTAGAGTCTCGAGGAGGTCTTGTTGGTTGGTAAGGCGAGAGAGATTTCACTTTGTAAATTCCTTCGACAAACTTGAAAAGTTACTTCTGATTGGAGGCCCCCTAACACCTTCAAAAAAAATAATTCATATTGTTCTCAGCCTCACCAAAATAACTGAGAATTAATGTACAATTAATAATTAATATATCGCTATCTTTCTTGTCTCTTTGTGGATTATCACTGTCTCATCTGTCTTCTCACTGTTTAAGAGCCAACAGTTAAAAATTAGCGGCATGAATTTTATACACTGAAAAGCGTAAAAGCTTCAACATTTTGTCTTTTCAAAGCAAAAGGAAACAAGAGAAAATCATTAAAGCAATGTTTTTAGAGTGAAGCTCATCAATCAATTATGCAGTTTTTAATAGTATTTTTTTAGTTAATATGCTTTTATGTGTGATGCGCATTTGATCATATGCACAATCGCCATGTAATTTGCGCAATATACGTAATAAATTTATTATTATTATTATTATTATTATTATTATTATTATTATTATCATTATTCTCCTTCAAAGGTACTTTAAGTCTTTTTCATCGTGCAACGCTTCGGCTAAGAGATTTCTCTAGAGTGAGCTTTGAAGACTGATTAACTGTGTTTAATTATGTTGATGGCAAAATAGCCTCCTTGAATTACAGCCCCGCTGAATAAAGTCATAGTTTGCTGCGACAAATCTATCAACTGATTGAACCGACGTCCTCAAACCTTTTGGCATCTTGAAAATAAAAATGGCGGCTAGCCAGTTTTCACGCCAGCAGTAAAGTGGTTTCCCATCCGATCACTTTTCAGTTGTGAAAAACATCGTTCGTCGAACCACACGCCGCGAACCTTTTTTTTGAACTAGGGAAAGTTCACCGTTCGCTTCGCTAATGGCAAGTTCCGTCTTCCTGGGCGGCCTAGGGCGAGTGCTTATTTTCGCTCGAAAGCGAGGCTACTGCGGGTCACTTCTTTGCAAGAAGACGAACCAACATGAGAAAACTGCGGCTGAGTTACCGGAAAATGAGAAAATCGTATAGATTTTAGGTTTCGGTGGGCTTCAAACTTACTGATAGGCTTGAGAAATCATTGTTCCGAACAGCAAATGGAAGTCACCAGCTCTTCGTCGTCGACAAAAAAAACTACGTGCGAAACCAGAAATTGACCGAAAGAGTGGGTTGGTGAGTGAGTTCAATAAAATGCGAAGATGGTCTCAAAATCCTCAAAACATGGTAAAACTCTGAGGCCAATTTAATGTTAATTTTCAGTGATCGTTATATAACTTCTTTAAGGATACCTTTCTTTGATATGTGGTTGTTGTCGAAAAATACCATTAAGTTAAAACACCTACTTTTCAGTAGACATTTTTTAACAGAGAGGATAAACGATCTTGTGTATTTTAAATAAACTGAACAAGCACATTCGGTGTATAAATATCTATCACGACGGGTATAGAAAGTCGATTTGAGAGATATGAGTTAATTCAATATACATTTAGCTTACGTCGCTTATCAAAACCTTCCGTCACATGTAGAAAAACGATCGACGTATGCACATTTCACTCGATTAGAAGTTGAATAAAGAATTTTATACAGATGAAAAAACTAATCAATTTTACAGATATACGCACGAGTAAAGCAGAATAATGAGAAGTTTGAAAATTAAAGGCAATCGAACGTTGACATTTTAACATAATTGACTATTTTCAAGCTGAAGTTTACTTCTTCTTTTGGCTTCAGTCGTGGCTTTTTTCAGGTCTCTGTTAGTTCGACCAGCCCTTTCCATAGTTTTGTTGTCTGCAACAGATATCTCTCATTCGCTTACTGGTTACGTTTGAGCTTTGAAATATTATTATTTCATGATTTGTATCGTTTTCCAGTTACTCAGCCGCAATTTGCCTATTTTTTGTTTTTGTTTTCGCTAAGAAGTTGACCCGCATTAGCTTCGCGCGCAATCATGCTAAGAAGGCTCTCTTCCTAGGGCTGTCGGGGAATACGAAACTTGCCTATTGGCTGTGACTAAAAACAAAACGATTTTTCATCACTCTCATCCTGTGGGCAAATATCAGTACTTACATAATAAAGATTAGTTAGTTATCTGCTAGCAAGATAACCGCCTAATCTGTAGGTTGCTCGCAATGCATGATTTTCAAGCGCAATATGTCATCCGTACAACGGCAGAGTAGGTTACTCAACCAATCACGTCGCCGCATTTATTCACTGCTCATTTTAGAAGGACTTAACACACGCAAGAAGTCAAGTTTATTTGCGTTTATTTCAAGATGTGCAATATAATTTTTGTCACAACAAAAAGGTCGAAATAAAAGGTAAGTTCCTAAATAACCTTTTATTGCTTTTGCTCGTAGCCATTTCCATTGATTTCGCCATGTTTAATTCCTCGCGCGGCTTATCCTAATCTGGCCACCATTACCGACGTTGTGTGTTCATCCAACACGTTCGATTTCATTGCCAATATTCTAGGGGTGCTCGCCAAAAAAAAAAAAAAAAAAAAAAAAATGCAATATCTATTAAAGGAAAATGTATTCTTTGTGTTTAGGGTATCGCACGCCATCGCTCCTCCTGCCGTTTGTCTG
The DNA here is from genome assembly GCA_964035525.1 of Porites cylindrica. Classification (NCBI taxonomy): domain Eukaryota; kingdom Metazoa; phylum Cnidaria; class Anthozoa; order Scleractinia; family Poritidae; genus Porites; species Porites cylindrica. Next base: position 55,848,670 of record OZ037776.1, read on the forward strand.
TTATAGGCGATACAAATTTGTGTAATTTCATGCTGTTTAGAGGTAAACACGAGTAAGCTGCTAAAGCTTTTGAACACAAGACTGCTCCTAGAACCGCCCTAATTTCAAGACTCGATTTGTCTCAAACTGAAAATAGCCAAATTCTATAACTTTAATCCGATTTTGAAGGGAAAGGGGTCTTTTGATCAAGGGAAAACATCGTATTATTCATATGATATAGTGCAATATACAGCTTCGAAGTTTATAACAAATTGAAACCCGGATCTACCCAGGATCCAAGAGTTTAAAAGAGGGTTTGCTTCCCAACTAATTCTCTTATGTTAGTGTATTTTTCGTATTCCTAGGTTTTACTGAAAAATATGGCTTCAGGCTTTTTTCTTTTGGCTCAATTTCTCCATTCCACTATCAAATGTTGTTACTGCTTGAACAAAAATATATAGCGACCACTGTAAGATGGAAAACCCAGGACGCGTTACCCTCAGTGCTCATATATCAAGCAATCTATAAACCTTTTGTAAGATTTTGCCCCAAGAATAGCATGAAAACAGACAATGATATAGTTTAGAAGATGAGATAAACATTAATCTGCCTGTCAAAAGATGTAGCTAAGAGAAAAATGCCCTGGAAGACATCTTAACAAACTGAAATATATCAACCGAAAATAAACTGATATGTTGAAGTCTAAGTTAAAAGTAATGAAAATGTAATTTACTATAAAATGAAATTGCTTATATTATTGAGTTTATACAATGATGCATTAAAAAGGGAAAAACTGTTTTTTTGTAAGAGTCTTGAATGAGCTTTCAATTGGGCAGCCATAAAGATTTCAAGTTCTCATGTTGAAACAACCAGTAGGCAGGGTATCAAACTTCTAGGAATTTCCATTGGTTCTATTTTTGTTTCTTTTTTTTACGAAAGCAGCCTCCAGCCCTTATGACAGCCCTGTTTCAATTTTGTTATTTATTGTGTCTTGTCTTCTTACTACCTGACTATAGAACTGAGTGAATCAGGTACCATTTAGGGTTGACCAGCAAACTGACCTGTCACTTGATTCACTCAGTTTCTGTTTCTAACCCTAATCAGGGTCATTAGGCGTTCGTCTTAAGTTTTTTTCCGGAATCCCGATTCCAGGTTTTAGTCAAACCCGAACATTTACTGTATATTTACACTAAGTAGATGCTAGTGGTAACAAAGTATCTACATGTAAAAAGCGGAATTAGTGTCCCTATTTTAAAAAGCAGGATTGCATAACGATGGTCATGGCCGGGAGCCTTAATCTTTCTCTACAAGGTGTCAATAGTGAGCAAATCAAAAATAATATAATACTTGTGTCTGTAAAGTTAGGCGAGTTATGTATTACCATTAGCATTTTATTTTGGTCGGTTAAAATCATTTGTTGTCCACATCAAGTGGTATCTCCATCAAGCACGTCAAAGTAAGGGGAAATTTTTGGCTTTTTTAATTGGAGGTGGCGGGGGGGGGGGGAATCACGAGTGACGTGTCCACAAAGTGGCATTCCCTTGTACTCTCAAATTACTCCTTATGACCGCCGGTCAATATAATTTTTATGGACACCCTCTTATTACAAGGACGTCCTTTGGTTCCAGACAAAAAAAGTACACATAATTATTAACGTCCTTGAAATCCTCACCATGTCCTTGCGATGCAACAATTCCCCCTGGAAAATTTTCGTTTTGAACAAGAGAGCTTTTTTAAATTGTAGTCACTTTTGAAAAAGGACAAACTTTCATTCATGGGTTTTTGACATCAAGTGGGCCTCTGTCAGTTAAATAGAAAAAAGATACACTCTTCAAATATTGCTCTTGATTTCAAGACCAAACCTCATTTAGACTATGAAAACAAACGTCCCAAACGCTCTAAGGAACTGTTTGGCTGAACTTAAGTACTCCATGGTTGTTCTATTAATAAGTTGCTTATTGCTCTTAAAGTTTTTTTTTCATGATCAAGGGAACTTAAATTTGGGTATTATTTTGTTTCATCGATATTTTCCATTTTCCCTTTGTTACCAATAATCAGACAGATTATTTAAGCCGACTGTGGTTATTTATTATGTTTTCCCAAGCCACAAGCAAACAGTATAATGAAATAGTCATTACGAATAAGTTAATCGTTGGAACCTCGAGCTTTTTAGAGTAATCCAGACTCAAATGCATGCAAATTCAAGGTCTTGCAAGAACCATATCCGGGAACTATATCGAAATTATACGCCGGGAATTACAATTCGCAACGGAAACCATCGACTATTACCAGTCCGTGCCATCACAAAAACTCTCAATAATGCCTTAAACTGCAACTGCAAAGCTTCTCTTGCAAAATAGCTGGGGTCGAAAATGTTTCAATTCTCAGTGTGTTTAGTTACCATGCACGCCTGCTGTTGAGTCTTCGATGGAATGGATCGGCGGAATAAAACCCACACTTAGGATAAACCTTTGCCATAATCTTTAAATAAAATAGTGCATAAACTAACGCCGGTAACGTCATGCATCTCATTAAGATATGATGATGTCATAGTTTATTATTAGTTGGCAAGGAGTAAGTGACGTCAGAATACCTAGAGGTTGACGTCGTCAAAATAATGTTGAGATCATGATCTATAAATAGAAAAGTGATAACATGTCCTTACTTGATCATGATGATGTCATAATATTTTTATTCAGGTATAATGATTCCATAGTTTATACTAGGACATGAGAAATTTATTCAATTTGATTGGCTTAGAGCAGGGGTATTTCAGCTTAATTTGAAAGACATACATGTGAAAATTACAAACCTTTTGTGGGTAGTAGTATAAACAAATAATAGCATGATTTGTACGTGATATTTGGCATAAATACCACTTGCGATATTTTAAAATTGTCTCAAACTTCACTCGCCTGACGGCTTGTGAAATTACGTATAACAATTTCGAAATATCACTTGTTGTATTTATGCCAAATATCACTACAAATCATGCTATTACCTATGCTAATTTTTAGTTGCAATGATCGTGTTCTTATTTAGTCATGATGATGTCATATTTATTCAGGTATTTGATCACTATCGTATGATCGTGAGGACCACAACTCTCTCTAATTTAAAAATAATATCACTCAAGAAAAATTTTTTGTGACCTACCCGAATCAACAATTTCTAAACTAAGAGAAATCAATGGTGATCTTTTGACCGCGGAGGAATGGAAATGACTGTAGTTTTTTTGAGAAGCAGAATTTTCACAAAATTGAAACTTTCTGATAATTATTTTGTCACGTGTGTGAGAATCTTTCGAACGAATAACGATAAAAATGTGTAAAAAAGGTAGATTGCTTCATAAATCAGATTTCTTAAGTTATCCATTTATCTCATAGTACTCCAAGTAATTACAACAAGTCCCAGCATCAAAACAGCAAAATGATAGTCGTAGTGATCATTTTCGGCCACAATTTTCAGTCGCATTCCTTACAAAACAACCTTGGTTATCCTCTTGTATCCTAATAACAGCGTCGAATCCAACTCACGTCTCACCTTTTGGCCACTTGATCGGTAACACTAATTATGCACAAATGCTTGGAGGAAAACTGATGCTGATCTATATTTGCAAATGAACTCTACACGCGCAGAAAGCTCATGATTGTGAAGCTAGCAATAAAACAGACTTAAAGTTTGGTTGTTTACAGTTTTTACTGAAACGAAGCAATAACAAAGGTCCAACTAAAAAAAGAATTTCTATAACATTCCAGTAGGTCTAGTCTTCATCTTGTGGAATGGGCTGCTTTTCATTATGTCGATTAAGTAAGAAATCTTGCTTATCAATCGCTAGTTCTGTCGATTCAAGCCGATCAAATCATTTTGTATCTTTAAGCTCTTTTTGGGTTTCCATCACTTTTCGGAAGATGTGATCTTTTCCCGTAGGCCTCATCCACTGAAGAATTACTCTAAGAGTACTTTTCTCAGCTGTTTTCTGTAAACAGGAAGAAGAGCATTCTCGGCTTTAATACGAGCCACGTTTTCTGAATCTCCGTTCTCTTCGTATTGATTGATCAAAGTGTTGAGCTGGGTCTCATGGCGTTTTTTCGGCTTCATCAGGGATGCGTGACCAAGGTTATAAGTGCCCCGTTTCTTCCTGGGAAGACTCCGTATAAGTGCTCCGTATAATAAACTATCGAGGTCCTTGTTGCTAAAATTATCCTCATTACATCATTCTCTCTATTTTTAGTATGATGTAATTGACTCCATTTACTCCCATTTAGATAATAAATAGCTGATGGTGTCACTTACATTAAATTCACAATAAACCGGAGTAAAACATTCCTCTCCCACTACTGCTGATAGCACTTACCGAGACCTTGATATTCCGAATAACACAAAAACCTTTTCCCATGGCTGCTTATTAATGTCTGCTTCTTTTTCACAAGGTTGTTGAGTTCCTAGCAAATATCCTTGAAGCCTGATGCCTACCAACACTAGTAACAACACAAATAACGACACAGACTTTCTTCTCCCTGCATCACACTGTGTTCCGTGGATTATTGTGATAGGGACGGAATCGTTTCTCATAGTCGTCCTTAACCTCGTCACTGTTATTGTGTTTACGAAACAAAGGCAACTGCGACGAAAAAAAACATACATACTTATCCGTAATCTTGCGGTAATCGACCTTTTGGCTGGCGCAATCTCTGGTCCTCTTCAAATTGAACGGTTTGGTGAACGGTGTGACGTATGGGGATATTCTAGGAAATCGACTTGGGATTACTATCTGAAAAATGCACTGCTCCATTTATTTTCTATGGCTTCTCTTGGCAATCTGGTCGCAATGGCTATGGAAAGAGCACACGCTATATTTTTTCCTTTTAAACATCGTCTTATCGGAAAACCAGCTTATAGAGCGATAATAACTATCATTTGGTTGGTAGCTGTGATAAGGGAATCATTCCAAGTTATTTTAATGGAGATTAATGAGAACTCTGAAGAACTGTTACAAATGATTAACTCCACCCTATATGTACCATATTACTTAACTTCTCTTTTTCTTGTTTGCATATCATATTCTTCTATTTTCGTCAAAACTAAAACCATCACTCGTTCAAAGAGCCGTCGAAATAGTGTTGTATCTAAAGAACGACAGGTGACTTCCACTTTATTTATTGTAACGGTTGTATCTTTGCTGACTTTGTCACCAGTGATAGCATTTATAAGTTTAAGTGCATTTTCAAACATTTCTTACCCTTCGGAAATCTTTTACTTTCACGTCAGAATGATCGTGTTACTGTTTTTCTTGGCCAACTCGTTGGCTAATCCAATAGTTTATTCGTTGCGGATGCGAGGATTTCGAGTAGGCCTAGCAGAATTGTTTGGTCTACCAGCAAACCTGTTAAACGCTACACATATCCTGCCACGCCACCTTTCTTAATTTATAAGAGCCAGCTTATCCACCATCCGTCCACAACATTTGTCTGAGAATGAAAAGCAACAAGGTTTTTACTAACTCAGAAAATGTCCCAGCGAATGTTATTGGCCTGACTCGGGGTTCTTTTCAACTGACGTTATGATTTCAAAGAACAGTAATGTGTTAAAATAATGTAATAATTGTTTTACCTTTAACTTAAGACAATTTTTTTTTAAGGAGATTCTCTAAACGACAAAACGTTTTTGTCATTTCTCCAAAAAAAAAAAAAACAAAACGGTTTGTATGGTCAAGGAAAGGATACATGTCGTGAACGAGTCATGTCGTCCGTCTTACAACACAGATATCTGCATTCTAAATTGTAGACAAACTATCGCGATGATTGATGGTCTTTGCAAAAGACATTCAAATTTATAAAAGATTATGGTAAATATAACACCATTTGTCTCCCCCCTTCCTCGTCATGAAATGGTTTATAATTTCTTGATTGTCAGGTTTTTCATGTTTTTTTTTTTCTGTCAAAATTTTAAAGGGACAGGTTCACGGTTCAGCGCATGCTCATTTACAAAAAGGCTGTTTTTCTGCCGGGACATGCTGTATCGTCTATGCAAGCAATATCATGTTATAATGTTGTCAAAGAACCAATCTGCACACTCCCCTGGCAGTCACTTGTACTTGATCAACTCAAATATTTGCAAATAGCTGTAAATTGATCAACCATGGAATAAAACCTTCGGGTCAACAATAAATTCAACGTTCGTAGTGTTGGCATAATCCACTAATTTTTTCTGCGATTTTAGTACTCCTCCATCTTACTTCAGCTTACTTTAAAATACACTTCTACCGAGAAATACACTCTGAGATCGCTGAGATAAATGTAAATGGGATTATTGACCGCTAGAATTAATAATAAATTTGAAAAATTGGTAATTTAATTAATAAGCATGCTCTTAACCTTGCACCTGTCACTTTAAGTTTGACAATGAGTCAAGCAGTATGAAAAACGACTTTTGTATGAGCATCATAGGCGTTAGAAAATAGTCCACGTTCGATATATTAAAATTCTAACATGACTTCGAGGCTTTAGGGTCAAAATTGCAAATTTTTCACGACTCCATTGTCTCGCAATAGCCTATTTTCGAGTTCGCTATAACCGCTGAATTAAAGAAGAGGATACGCATTTTTTACAGCCTTAGCCTCCATCTGAAGTAATATATTCACAAACTCCAACGAGAAAAAGACCTGTTTATTACTCTGTCTATTGTGTATATTCAAATTTCAAACACTTACTTGCTCGAATTTACGTCGAGGCTAACCCTGTATGAAAGTGTCGTTAATGTTTGTATTCAGCGGTGATTTTTAATTCGAAACTGGACTATTCCCAGAAGAGCCCTCAGCACAAAGAAAACCAAACCAAATATAGAAAACTGACCAGAAAGCCTCGGAGTCATGTTAGAGTTTTAAGATATCGAACTTGGGCTATTTACACTGTATATTTGCTTAAAATTTGGTATTGTATTGTATATATAAACCGCAAAACAAGCTGAAGTCGTTGCTTTGAAAGAACAATTGTACAATTATAAATTTTAAAACTATTAATAAGCATCTTGAATCGCAAGAATGCGTGTTTTATTTGCTAAGTTACAAGTAATCAGTGAGAAATTTTTACCTTAAATTTTGAACATTTATAGCAAGTGAAAACTTGACGCCTCTGGTCGTCTAAGACTTGACCTTTATTAACTAATAACATGACTCAATGATTTTGGATAATCACAGATGGCTTGCTTGCAAACCTCTCTTCATATAGCCGATATAAGTTTTCAAGTATAATTACTGATTGTATTGATTGTTTTACCTACTAAATATAACTGGTGAAGGAATTATCATAACGATTACTTGATGTTACTATAAGTCTTATCTCGAAGACTGAATTCTATCTGCTAATAACTGCATCGCTAAGTTCAATATGTATGTAATTTTTCTAGTAAGATATGTTGACGTTTGGTAACAGTTGAAATTAAAAATGTAATTGATTTAATAAAGTTGAGCCAAATTGCTGAGAAGCGCATTGAGTGAGTGTCTTTTACAGCTGTTTCGGATAGCACGCGTCCTGTGTTGTCAAAAACGTTTCAGGATTTTTTGGTTTTTCTGCGACGTCAATCAAACCGTTACCGTGGCATCCATTGTGTCAAATAAAGGCGGCAATAACAAGCAGAAGCTGAAAAAGTAAATGTTCAACCCCGGGCGGGAACGTACCGATTCGTTTTTACCCTCGCAGTTTCTTCTGAATTTGGAAGCTCTATTATATCGCATTTAAGGCTGGTATAGCTTGTTTTTCAAAGATATGCTGGGAACCAGGATTTACCAGATTTGTCAAGAGTACCCCGGTTAACCAGGCTATTGCTCATTTGGTTCAAGCCTGGTTAAACCCTGGTTAATTCAGTGCTTCAAGAGCTCAGTTAAACCTGGTTTTCCTGTTCTATTTTTGTTTTTGTTTTTTTAAATAAGAAACCAGGCTAGCCAGAAAACCCCTGGTATACCAGGATAACCTGGTTCATTGGCGCACTATAGAGCCTGGTAAAGCCCGATTTACCAGGCTTGACAAGCTAACCAGGAATATCCTGGTTAACCAGGTTTTTTACACATATGGTTCAGGCCTGGTTAGCCTGGATCGTTCAGAATTTCAAGTGCCTGGTTTAACTCTGGTTTTCCTGGCTCTTACAATAACCAGGCTTTTTGGACATGTGGTTCGAGCCTGATAAGCCTGGTTCATTGAAAATTTAAGAGCCTGGTTAAAGTCTGGTTTTCCTGGTTCTTATAATAACCAGTCTTACCAGGAATACCCTGGTTAACCAGGCTTTTTGCACATATGTTAAAGTCTGGTAAGCCTGGTTTGACAATTAGAAACGTCTGGTTGGTTCAACCAGACTTTACACCCTGGTAAACCATGGAACAATCTAAATTTGTCGTGTTTCAGTATAAAGAAGATAATAAAAATTTAGAGCTAAGGTAAAACTATTTCCGCTTTTCAACAACACGCGACCGGACTCTGAAGTTCAAAAGCAACGAACCCGGCTAGAAACACACAAAATGGATCGAAATCCACCAATCACAAATCACAAACCGTGATGTCCTTTTGTTTCGTTAGAGGCCCGGTAAGGTGTGAAGGCGCAAAAGCGCCAATTCTTCAGAGTTTGATTGACGTCGCCTAAAAACCCAAAATCCGAAGACGTTTTAGACATCGCAAATCGCGAATTATCCGAAACAGCTTTACGTCCATTTAGTACAACATAATGTCTCTAAGTCTCTTGACTCAGGTTCCCTTTGCAGGCAGACTGTTCAGGCTTTTGTTGGCTGTATGTTTTTTGAGCGTAGCTACCTAGATTTTTAAATCTTTGTGAATAGTATTGTCTAGGTTAGGTTCTGGTTCCACTTAGTTCCTAGTGACTAGGGGATATGGACCTCACCCCCTGGAGACTGAGCGGGACTCCTGACCAGGGTGACTACCTCCAGTACCACTCTATCTTGCCCTCCCTTCAGGAGGGCTTCACTCCTAGTCCCTTTACCCTTAGATTTAAGTGCTTCCCTGCCCCAAAAATATTTGCCTATTTACTATCGGTATTTTTCTCTTCGGTTAACTGCAAAGAACTGCACTGAATGCAAAATCTTCTACTAATCGAACAGTTTATTACTCGCCAGCTCTAGATTTAAAGAAGAATATTCTAACCTGCTTAATTATTATTGTGATTTAGCTTAAGTACATGACTGTGGTGAACTACGGAATTTTGAGATATTAATAGACAGTGGTCAACGCAATTAATATCAAAAACAGTATACTTAAAAGATCTAAATCTTTAGCAATTAAAAATGTCTAAAAACGTCCCATGCTCTGTCTAGAGCTTGTATGCATGAGGACGTCATCTGCAAGGATGCAGAAAGGATCATGAGCCCACTGAAATTTGTGATGCCAAAAAAAATTTTTTTACTATCTAATTAAAACAGAGACTAAAACCCAAAAATAATGCATCAAGTTACCACCTCCCCCCTTGCTGGGTCTCATTATGCACTCCTGGACAAATTAAAGGAACTTACAGGGAGAATATATTTGTCCCTATTGGCATACCTTATTTAGTTAAGAGTGCAAGCTGTGCATGGTATCCATACATGAGAAAACAAGCAAGCAAAATTAAAGGGGTGCAATGCAGAAAGGTGGAAGGAAAAAAACACTGTTGTGATTGAATCATTAAGGCCTAGTAAAATTGGCAGAAAATGGACAGTGACGGCATAAAGGGGAAAATATGTGCATGATGAGGATGTGATAATATGAATGAAGCGTTTGTTGGAGTCTGGTTCAACATCCGCTTATGCTACCATAAACTAATGACTTCCCACATGATGAGACCACAGCCTTTTTTTTTTGTAGTTACTTTGGTGGTGGTGGTGGTGGTGGTGGGTGGTTATATCTTAGTTATTCATCTTAGCCATATGCTAACTTTATGCGCCGAAATACTTGTCTGGGATTTTGTCTATACTCTTACTTTGCATGCAGTTGAAAACTCTTTCTCGTAGCTAGCTGTCATTTATATTTTTTATAATTATTTTCCTGGCGAATTGGTGGGAGAGGGGTTATCAACTAGAACTTGGTTGTAGGATTGTAGATATGTGTCCCACATGAGAACCTTGCAAAAAGGGATTGGGTGTCTGATTCCTAACAGTAGACTATGAACCGTTGACTGAGTATTTTGTGTCTCATACATATATGACTATGGAATAAGAAGATGCTAGAAACACTATTAAGATCATACCCAAGATGCCTTTTAAAAGTAAAAAACCTGAAGGCAATGGTCATGCTACACAACTTTGTATAGTAAGGCAAGGTATCTTATGCATGCATGTTCACTGCACTGAGGGGTGTATTAGTGGGAAAAGACAGGCGTTCATTAAGAAATTTATAGGTTTTTCACACTTTTAAGTGTCCTATTGTTATAAAAAATAGAGGTCCTACCGTTACAAAATAGGACCTTTCCATTACTTTTCTTATTATAACCTCCCTCTCCTTATTCCTAATTTGATTTATTTGAGGCATGTTTTATAGTGAGGACTTAAAAACACGCAGATCTTTTTGGATTCTTGATCAGGTTAATCCCAAATAACAATTAAGGCACTAGATTAGTGCTGTTTTGCCCTTTATCATTATATGGAAAGTAATGGCCCGTTTGAATACTCAACCATCCATGAAATAGAGCTTGCTCGAGAGATAAAAGGGAAATATTATATCCCTGCTTGATACTCCAACGGGAATCACAAGCAATGAGATCATCAATCAATAACTGGGAAGAGCAAAAAAGGCTCCGGCTCTTTTCTGACAGCTTCCAACGGTGTAAAATAAATATTGAAATAAACATATGGCATTATATAGCTTAACTGTCTTAACAGAGGAGTACTTGGTACACCTTGGTACATAAGTCCTGTTTCCAAATGACATTAAACGTTTGAAGCCAGTGTTTCTATTATCAAATCGAACTTTTAAGATAAGCAGTTTAGCCTCCTCGGTGTAAATTACTTTTGCCAAGAAAAGCTAAGTACTTTAAGGTCTAAAAGAATCTTTCATACTCTATCCTCTGCTTAACAAGTAGAAGTTGTTGTTGTCTTTTTCTTCTCCTGTTATCATAGCCTTCGAGCAAGCTCTGTTATCCTCGTCCGCAGTGGCGGTTTTTTACTGATCGATACTGAATTGCGAGGTTCGAAGACAGACGAGGCGAAAAGCTTCAAGATGAATTATTTAGCGCTAAACTTTTTCAACTTGACTTTGAAAAGATATAACATCATTCATCCGTCGCGGCTTTTGAAATTTAGTATCTCGGAAGTGTTCCTGCGAAACATCCTTCAAAACATTGTAGCTTCCGCCCGGATCCCATAAAGCTTCCGCTCATACCCGGGAGCCAATGAAAATGCAGAAATTTATTTTGGTACTCAGCTTCCGTTATGAAAGGCATAGCCAATCAAAAAAGTCTTCCCGGCGTTGCCCCGCTGACCAAAAAGCCTGAAGACTCTGGGTACAAGATTGCCTTATGCCCAAAATGAACAGTAAATCAAACAAAATTAGAGCCATATTCTATGGCTTGTAATAAAGTTTGTTGCTACTAAAATATTGTGGCAAGTCATAGTTTACTTTCTATCTTTAGATCACAATTTGTTCAACAACAAACAAAACAACAAATTATATCGAAAATTGGAAAATAACTAATTACATTACTTTCCCACCAGCAATTAGCTTGTAGACTAATTTAGGCGGGGGAAGCTGAAGACGTATTACAAAACAAGATTTATATATAGATGGACTAATTAAATAACAGTGAAGACACTACTATACAGTAAATATAATTTAAACTAACATAAAACAAGGCAAGTACATAACGATTACGAAGAGAGGCTAACCTAAAGTATTAAATAACTTAATAAGACGGGAGACTTCGACATAATCATCTTCTGACTGCAAAAAAATTAGTAATAATTCCTTTATTTTTTTACGAAAGGACAAACGTTTAAGTATTTTAATCGAATAAGGAATAGAATTTCAAATTTGGGCACCGATTCACGTGAAAAAGGCATACATTTTATCGGTTCTAGAGAACTTAACATAAAACAAGTCGCTAGAGACATATCTTGTTCTCTAGTTATGAATCTGACTTGTTTTAACGAACTGATTGAGTATACTAACTGGTGCTGTCTGTCTGTTGATATCATACAATGAATAGCTACAATCTCTGAAAATTAGGCTAGGCAGGGGCAGGCAATTTGATTTGAGAAAGAAGGGTACGGTGTGTTCCTTAGACTTACTGAAGTAAATGAGACGTAAGGCCCGTTTTTGAAGAGTTACGATCTTTCTTTGAAATGTCAAGGCACTGTTTCCCCAACCAGAAATACCATAAGTCAAGTACTACGGGGACAATTAATGAGTTGTAAACTGATAGTAAAACAAGACGCGAGACATTATGTCGAATCTTCGCTATAATTCCTATCGACTTGCTGATTTTGTGACAGATAGAATCGATGTGGTATTTCCATGAAAGAGTTGGATCAATCATTAAGCCAACTGATATTTTACATAATCTCCCATTTCAAGGTTTGCGTAGGTGTTAGTCACGGATTCAAGAATTCTAATCCTAGGTATGAAGCGCATAATCTTTTGCCGGGGACGAAAGATTACAACGTTTGAGTTTTTTATGCTCAAAGACAGTTCGTTGGCCTTTTGACGTTGCCAAGCTCGCGATTAACAAGTGTTTCGAGTTCCTTTAGGTTGTTATTTGCAACTCTATTACAGTAGAAAAAATAACGAACCCTTATATAACGAGGTCCTCGATACTGGAAGAACCATATTCTCCGTCACAGAAATAGTAAAAGTCATGGGGAAAAAAAACCTCGTTATAGCGAACATATTTTGCCAGTCCCTTGTGCATTCGTTAAATCGAGGTTTCACTGTAGTGTTTTCTACTAGTTTCGGATCGAATTGGGGTCATTTCATGAGGTTTTCAGTTCCAATGACAATAGAAAACACAAAAACCGGCACTAGCAAGGACTAAAGGAAAGCGATATTTATTCAAAAACAAATGGTGGTATCATTTTTAATTTTACCATCAGAATCGAATATTTCAGCTCCCCATACAAATCCTCATATTTTCGTTGTTGCAAAATGCCTCACGACGTTTAGAAATTTTTTGACAATATTCACAGAGCTTGGGTCAAACTTATAGCACATGGCTTTTTACTACCCAGGCAAGAGCATTCTTTTTTCGTCAAATAAGCGAAGAAATAATTGCGGGTAAATGAAATCACGAGCGCTGACAAAGTGAAGTAAATGCGACACTAAACAGTTAGGCATACAAATCTGAGACAATGTTTAATCCGACAACACCCACCAAAGACCGTGTTCGAAAGTAAACAGTGTTCTAAATTAAGAGTTCATAAACCTTCACAGGAGATTCTTCTAAATGAATCAGAAGGAAATAGCATAGTAAGTAACAGCTTTATTAATGCGTCCATGTATTTAGTTTTCACAACTAATTTGGGACAAAACAAAAAAGTTAAAATTATTTACAAATAAGGAATAAAGAATGTATATACAATCAAAATATTTAGCATGTATAAATTTTACAATAAAATAACAGGTATATAAAAGGTAGTCTCTAAGAATTGCAAAGGTTACAGCAGTTATTGTTGCTGTTTAAGAGTGAAGTTTGGTCGTTTTTCGTGATGTTCTTTTAAAAAGATTCAATATTCGACGAGCCTTTCAATTTATTATCTAGTTTCGACCAGACATGAGGTCATTTATATCTTAGAAAGTGTTTCCCATAGTTAATATTGTTAAAAGTAGGGTTATCAAAATCACTGTTTCTTAGTGAATAACCAGAAGTGCATTTCTGCTTAAATAGTTCGTCAACAATACTCGGCGTGAGGCCATATTTTACTTTGTACATTAATATAACGATATCTTGCAGTCTTCGATTTAGTAGTGAAGGTAGTTCTGCACGAACGAGAGGGTTTTCGTATGATTCTGAATTTGCATAGTATCAAATTTGGCAGTCTCAATAGTACACCAACGTTTTGACTAGCCTTTTACTTGACTTATACTGATATGGTTGGTGAAATTAAGCTTGCAATCTATTTCAACCCGAAGTAATTTGATATGCGAAGTGTTGGCAATGATCTAATCTTCAATCTGCAGAGCTTCAGTCTGTTTATCTGAGTCATTGTTTCTTGGTTTGATAGTAAGACATTGAAACCTCTCTGTGTTAGCAAGTAGAAAGTTATCTCTGTACCATGGCATAGCTAACTTTCCTTGATTTTGTAGCCTTGAAGATACGATGTCGTAGTCGGACCCTGTTACATATAGCTGATGGTCGTCGGAAAAAGGTGCCGCCGTCTGTGACTGAAAAAAATGCGGCTTTGAAGGGTTTAGAAATGTTCCAGTTTTCATTGTCCGCAAAGTAATATGTCTTTTCCTCCTATTCGGTGTCTTAGGATCACAAGGGATACCGCACAAGTTGGGATAAGCCTTGTAATGGACAAAAAAGAAAAATCAATGAAAACAATCTGTTGACCTTTCCTGTCTGTTTTTGTTATGCTTTCTTTTTTTTTCGGATTAAAAATATGATTCTAAAAAAAGGTTTAATGAAGGCCGTTAACCGTCGGAAGAGGCTCTCAGAGGGTTTTCCAAAAATAAAAGGTTTAATAATTGTAAAAATAGCGCTCGGGGAATGACGGGAATAGGAAATGAAGAAGCATCTCCCCTTATGCTTTCTTTTCCTCTCTCCTCAGCCTCTCTCTGTTGCTAAAGAGGCCTATGCAACGGATAGTGCTTATTCTCATGAATAAGGTTTTTGTTTTACTCTTACTAAAGTTTGATGTCATACAAGGTTTTAAGTACGGCAAAATTGATTTCTTTTTGTCACAAACATGGATAATCACTCAGATCTTGCATTAGATTACACTTAACTATAACACCAATATGTTAAAATATAAATTGAGATTTTGTTGTACAAGTGCCATCATGATGATAAATATTTAACACTAAATGAATATTATTAGTGACAAACACCAGTGAGTAGACAAATCATTTCTCGTGGGTTTGTAAGAAGTTGAAGTCGTTCTTTCTATGTCTCTTGATCTTTAATAAATAGAAATAAACGGTAGAAAACATTAATTAACGATAACCTGTGTTTTGACCATTATTTTGTTTTCCTTTACATTTACTTCTGAGGACTAGATTTCACTGAGAAAAGACTGATAAGGGAAAAAAAGAATGGAGCCAGACATTAATATTTTAGTACGCATGCAATGGAAACGGTAGACCTTAAAAGAATCGTAAATAAACTGCTCTTGAGATATCTGGTTTCCCAATTTGCTTAGAAACAATTCTAATCCGAGTTTAAAGGATCGGAAACATGAGAATCCAGCACTTAGGCCCCCAAGGTGTAAGCCATTTATTAGCAGATTTCCTTTTAGAAAGACATAGGACGTAAGCAATTGTTTTGCGTAGGCTCAGAAGTTCGATATTTGGAGATAATATCGATGAAAGTGCAATGTTGTTTAGTCCACCAGTTCATTTAAAGATATTACCATATTTTTCTCACTAAGAATTAAACATATACAGTCAGTGATACACACTAATTTCTATATTACTCTTTGGAACAAAGAATAAGATACATTAGATACATGGATTTTTGAGGCCACTGAACCATAATATTGTTATATAAGCTTATAAAACACCGTATATTTAGTAATCTATTCACTTTTCGTTCAGTTGATTTCATTTCTATAGCTCTTAGCCTTCAGCAGAAGTGGGCCAAAACAGGAAACAACCGTCTAACGGAAAAACATAAGCTACTTTTATGTTTATTAAATGACACGTCTTTAAAATGATGTAGTCATCTTAAAATATTGGCTTTTTTAGTTTTACACTGCTCGATATGTCAAACTCAACAGTACAGCTAGTCTGCTACACAGCCGTTATTAGCGTCGTCACGCAACATTTCTCCCTACAAAAGGCTGCTGAGAACCGAACCAGTACATTCCTTTCCCTTTGTGTTTGTAGTCTAACGAAGAAACCTATCATGAAAAAGAAACTTGAGAATACGTGAGCCGCAGGGCTTTAGGATGCGAACACGCCTCTCAATGTTCGACATGTCAATCAATCGTCGCTGAATAATTGGACGGCCTGTCTTTGTGTCTATAAGCTACGAAAAGCTTTGAATTAAAATTTGCATAAAAGTTCCAAGGTTAAAAGAAAAAGACTCTTACTAGGATCGGTTGGTTCTTCAACGTGCATATGTCCGGGGGCATATATATGATGAATTTCGTGTGCCGGATGTGCTTATTGTGTTGCTCTGGGGTTACTGTACATGTGAGGACTAAACTCCCAAGGGTACTTATTCAACTTAAAGCAATCTTATAAATTATCGATAAGCGATTTCCCAAAACATACACGGAAACTTTACAAGCACATCCATGCATGTTGTGCACCACATTTGCTCGACTTGCTTGCTGCAGCTGCTTATCTCATAGATTTTGAATAGGACTACGACAACACTTCTCCAGTTAATGGCTTGTTTTCACGCGACGATTTTTATTGTTCTGTCATTCCACATGGAGCACCACCGATAAAAGCAAAGCTGTGATTGGAGGAGTCACCTTGGCGCGAACACCTTCCAGAAAATGGAAGCTGAATTCTAGGAATGTGGTTCGATTCTCAGCGGCCGTTTGTGGGGAGCGGCGTTGCGTGACAACACTAAAAAAAAATGTGTAGCAGACAGTACAGCAGGATCACACGGAGAAATATCGTGAATGACTTTTTACAAATTTCAGTCGCGGGTTTCCTCTTTCAAATGAAGATGATTTTATTGTGAACGTTTCGTCTAGCTATACGTTCAGTTAAACAGCAACGAAAACAACAATATAGCTAGCGCGGTGGCGTGATATTTTTGTGGGGCTCTCGGGAACTTTAAGAAATTTTCCTCACATTTATTATCGAATTTATGCCCCTTGTAAAGATATATAAAGTCGCCGGGCAAGAACAAGGGCTTGGCTTAAGAAGTGTAGTAAAATGGAAAATTTCTGCCAGCAGGTTCTTACACGCTGGGTCTATTGCATTATCAGGGACTCTGCAAGTTACGTCAGAAAACTTCATGTACTCTGCCTGGTGCAAAAGCTCATTATGTTTTATGATTGTACAAATAGTTTTCGAAAACTGATTAAAAAGGTACCGCCGTCTGTGACTGAAAGCAAATACGGCTTTAAAAGGTTTAGAAATGTTCCAGTTTTCATTGTCCGCAAAGTAAGATGTCTTTTCCTCCTATTCGCTTTCGGTGGGATCACAAAGGATGCCGCACAAGCTGTGGTCACCTTGAATAAAACGTTTTCAATTAAAACAATCTGTTGACCTTTCCTGTCTATGATTCTTATGCGTTCCTTATTTTTCGGATTCAAAACATGGTTAATGGAGGCCGTTACCGTCGTTGATGGCTTGCTAGTGCTCCTTTCTCCTCAGTAGAGGCTCTCAGAGGGTTTTCCGAAAATAAAAGGCAAGTAATTGTAAGGGACCAGTCATAATTTAAGTTGAAGGGGGGAGTGGAGGAGAAATTGTTTTTTATTCCAAATTTTTTCCAGACCCCCACTAATAGCACCCATGTTTTTTAGGTACCCCCCCTTCAATCATGTTAAAAGATTTAAGGGCCCCCCCTTTCTTATACATAATACCCAAATGGTAATAACAAATAACATTATCTTTACTTTACCGTTCTTACTCACTGTCACTTCCGAATGTGCCAACTAACAACAGAGAAGCACTTCACACTAAACTGAGAAAGAGATTTCACCTAGAGCCTCTCAAACAGCTTATAGAGCAAGGATATATCAGTGATCGTGTTATAATTGAGCTAAGACAAGCCATCGAAAGGTGAGAGGCCGACAGGACCGCTTCAAGGAAGAAAGAAGATAATCAGCCAAAGCTTACTGCTTTTTATATGAGCAGTACATGCTCTAATAGCAAAAAACTTGACGGTGACACAGACAGTGAGTCCGCATCAACCTCATCTACAAATCATGATTCGGATTGTGAGATTGCACAACATGACTTTATGCATGTAATCATTTGTTAAAATGCCGATGAAATTGTTTCAGTGTTACACAATAATGGATGTTGTGTTGATGCACCTACTATTTGAGCATTAAATCTTTTTGTAAAAATGCTGATTAAATTGTTTTAGTATTACACAATATAGGACTTTGTGTAAAACTGAATCAAAATCAGGTCCTTTAATACTCAAACATCATGCTGCTCAGTAGGGATGCTACTTAAAAGAAACTTGAAGACCCCCCAAGGACATCTTTTGGCATTTTTAGGCCCCCCATATTCCATCAAAAAAAAATTGAAGGCCCCCCAATTTCTCCTCCACCCCTCCTTCCAACTTAAATTATGACTGGTCCCTAAAAACAGCGCCCGGGGAATGATGGGAACAGGAAATGAAGAAGCATCCCCTTATGCTTTCTTTTCCTCTCTCCTCAGCCTCTCTCTGTTGCCAAAGAGGTCTATGCAAAGGATAGTGCTTATTATCATGAACAACGTTTTTTTTTTCACTCTTACTAATTAAGTTTGATGTCATACAAGGTTTTAAATACGGCGAAATTGATTTCTTTTTGTCACAAACATGGATAATCACTCGGAACTTGCAGTAGATTAGACTTAACTATAACGCCAATATCTTAAAATAAAAATTGAGTTTTCGCTGTATAAGTGCCATCATGATGATAAATATTTAACACTAAATGAATATTATTAGTGACAAACACCAGTGAGTTGACAAATCATTTCTCGTGGGTTTGTAAGAAGTTGAAGTCGTTCTTTCGATGTCTCTCGATCTTTAATAAATAAAAATAAACGGTGGAAAACATTAATTAACGATATTTTGTGTTTCACCATTAAAAATGTTTCCTTTACTTCTGAGGATTAGATTTCACTGAGAAAAGACTGATAATACAAGGGAAAAAAAGGGAGCCAGTTATTAATATTTTAGTACCCACGCAATGCAAACGGTAGACCGTAAAATAATCGTAAAATGTAAAGTGCTCTTGAGATATCTGGTTTCCGGCCAATTTGCTGAGAAACAATTCTAATCCGAGTTTAATGGAACGCGAGAATCCATCTCTTAGGCCCCCAAGGTGTGAGCCATTTATTAACAGATTTCCTTTTATAAAGACTTGGGACTTAAATGCAATTGTTTTGCGTTGACTCAGAAGTTCGATATTTGGGGCTAATATAGATGAAAGTACAATGTAATTTAGTCCACCAGTTCATTTATAGATATTGCCATGATTTTTCTCACTAAGAATTGAATGATACATAATGATTTCTATATTTCTCTTTGGAACGAAGAATAAGATAGATACATGGATTTTTTTGAGGCTGTTTAACCATAACATTGTTGTATACGCTTATAAAACACCTTATATTTACGAATCTATTGATTTTGTTAAGTTGATTTCATTTCTTTTGCGTTTTGTTTGCTATTATTTGTTATTCGTCGGCCTTTAAGTCTTTCTTTACTTTTTTGCCCTTGGCATGTTTTTCACCTGTCAGGTTGTTTAAATTAAAAGTGTTGGTTAATTTAACAGCAACATTTAACTAAAGCTCGCAATGTCGTATTAATTCATTACCTCATGCAGCGGTGGCGAAAAAGCAGGAAAATTCTGTATACGGCTACAAAACTATAACGCCTTTACTGTTCTCATAACTTCTCGGACATATTTGCCAATGAATGTGTTCAACAGCACTTGGAAAATCCACAATACTTGAGAATAACTGCTGTCTATTAGGTAAGGTATTAAGTAAGTGTAAAAAACCTCGATTAAAATAACATGAACCAAACACCGGCAGCTGCGAATTCAAGTCGTATCGATTTTTTGGCCCGTTTCTGTTCTGAAGGATCAAAAACTGGGATTCCCAGAATACGCTAATAGTGCAGGCTGCTTGACCCCAAATTTAAGGCAATGGATCAATGGTTGCAGATGGTAAGCCGCTGTGGTTCAAAATTATAACCACAAATCTGCATTTTTTAAAATTTCTCTCTTCGTACAAATTGCAAAAAAAAAGAAAAAAATTCCGAGAAAAACGCCGTAAAATAATATTGAATTTATGTTCTGTTAATAAGCCTAATAGGTTTACAGGGCTTTTAAAGAAAACACGTTGTTTTCGCTATTGTTTTATTCGTTTTTGTCTAAGTAATTATTTCTATTTTTTTTGTTATTGAATTTTAAAAATGGCAAGTCTGCGCATGGACCTCAAGACATATTGTCTGTCAAAAAATGAAAAAATCTTCCAATCACAGAGTAGCGTAAAAATAGTTATCTTAACGTTAAAAACGGGCCGTCGCGCTCGTCCCAGCTGTTCTATGCACATAAAGCTTCGGCGTTTGTTTTCCTCAGAAAGAGGTCCAACAAACGTTTCTCCTTTGATGAGATAAAGCTCACTTCAGCTTAGGCTTAGGGAACAACCAAACAAACACAGGTAGTGAACTGGAGGAGGTAATGTTTAACGAAAGCAAACAGTGTTGAAGCAATTGATCTGTTGCTGTGAGTTCAGTCGAAGGCAGCTCAAGACAAGGTAAAACCCTTCAAAAACCTTTCAGTGATTTTAAATAACATTTTTATTACCTTCGAATTTCCCAATCCCTTCTTAATAATGAATGGTCTGTCACTGGTATTTCTCCAACAGTTCCTGTTCGAGTATTGTTTGTCCCTGCCGTTGCCTATTCTGCATTACTTATTTTTTTAAACAGAACTTTATAGTTTCACTGTTTGCAGTAGTTAATTGAAAAAGGGGTGGTACTGAAAAGAAAATCAGGTTCAAAATTCGATGAACATGTCAAATTGTTTTTCGGGTGTCAAATGTACTTTTGGAGTAGAGACCTAATGATAGTAAAATACAGATTCACTACGGTTATCAGTGGTCGTTCTTTCCACGTCAAACCAGTACATATTATCGTAAAATGCTGCACTTCCAGTTTATTAACCGTAAAAGACGCAAAATTGCCCATGAAAACCAGCTTTCTGATCAATTTTCGAAGTCTACAGTGATCGATGCGAGGCTTCAAAATGCGATGGGACTGTTGTCGCTCCTCATAGCTCTTAGCCTTCAGCTGAAGTGGGTCAAAATAGGAAACAACTATCACTTTCTTACCGAAAAAAAGAAACCACTTTTACGTTTAAAATGACAGGTGTTTAAAATGATGTAGCCATGTCAAAATATTGGCTTTTTTTAGTTTTACACTGCCCGATATGTCAAACTCAACAGTACGGCAGGATACATACGGAGAAATATCGTGATTGACTTTTAATAAATTTCAGTCGCGGATCGACTCTTTCAAATGAAGATCATTTTATTGAGAACGTTTCGTCTAGCTATGTTCAGTTAATTATTGATTAATTGTACACAAAATATTTCTGAGAACTGTCAATCATATATGCATATTTGTCGAGAATTCTCCCAACGCCTCGGGTGTTTATATCAGGCTACGCAAACACAGTACGGTTAATCAGTTCTTGTTTTACAAAAAGATGCTTTCCAAGATACGGATTTTTCTCGCTTAAAATGTCAGCTTAAGCGAAGAAAAATTGACACACCTTCTTTGTAACGATTTTCCAAGTTTCAGCCGACGAAGGAATGGGTAAATAAAGTAAACTGGTTGAGTTTTGAACTCGAAAACGTTTTCAAATTCGTGCTTGCGTGTTTAGAACGCGAAAAGCAAAACATCTTGACGCCACCACCATGTCTACATACTCGCATGCAAACTTTCCTCTGGGCCAATCAGATCGCGCGTACTATCTTGGTTATTTTATAGTAGTAAATAACGGAAAGACTTTTCAAGAATTAATTAGTATACTCATTTCTCCTGTGCTATAAAAACTTGACAGATTGACTCCAGCATTTAAGAAGCACTCTCCGTAAAAGCGTTCCACTCGATTTTGAACTCGAAAAAGCTTTTGCCTTATAATTTTACCATCAACACTACTATCCATCCCAATAACTAAATTGCAGTTAGAATGAGGAAATTATTTATTTTACTGCCATTCCCAGCATTTCATTGCTGGACGGCCGTTAGCGGCTAAAATATGCAAATTTTAGTCTTTGTTATACAGGTTTTTTAACGATCTTTTAGAAGTACTTCGGGTCATCAAATCCTAGACTATTTGCGCTCATTTGGAAGCATATTACTTCTTCTTACCGTTCCAATACCATTTAGGCACTATCTTTCTGTAATCAGCAAATCTGGTCGTCTTTATTTCGCTAATCCAATTAAGAAAGTAAACTGCACGAAAAAATGCCTCAAAATCATCAGAAATGTCTCAAAAGTGGCACCTAAACTAGACCTAAAAACATGTTTTAGTTAAAGATTAATAGCTATTTTGTCAAGTTATGCAATAAAACTTGTGGCACAACACGATTCAGAATTGAAGGTTTCAACTCAAATTTAGGCAATGACGATACCAGCTGCTGTCACAGCAAAATCCTCGGTTATTCAAATACTTGCCACTTTTAAGTAAGATCTGCCTCATTTTCTCACCAAAACTATATTAAAATTCTCTTTTTCAGTTTGCCAATGATATATATTGTTCAAAAATTAGTTCAGCAAGTAAAAGATACCTTTCCAAGCATCATTTAATTTCCCACTGCCCCGAACATTCGTGTTAAGTCTGTTATGTCAAGACGGAAAAATGCCTTTTCAGAACCAAACCTCTTCTAGCTTAAAATGTGGTCCAGTCTGAAAAAACTGCATTGACCAGAAGCAAGAGCCATAAGTTACTCCGATCCATCATATTATAAAACTGAACGTTAGAAGAAAAGTAAATTTCCCACTGCTTAATTAAATATGCGTGAACAGGTCAGAAAATGTTTGACTGGTATCCGGATTCCGGGATCTGGAAAATTTTTACTTGTAGGATCCGGAATCCGGGAAAATCTTGCCTATGGAATCCGGAATCCAGGGCTTTGGAATCTAGAATAGAGATCAAGTACCCTACTAAGGAATGAAATCTAGAATCCAAGTTCCACTGGAAAAGACTGGAATCCCGCACCCGGAATCCAGAATAAATGAATGGGATCCAGAATCCAAGACTGTCTTGTATTCGGTAACGTGGGGCGATAGTACTGGACTGTGAACGGCGAGTTACTATTTTTCCTTTATTTACCTTCCACTGATCAGGAGTCCACATTTGAAGACCTTTGTTAATGAAGATTTCTTCCTTTTACTGACTGTTTCTTCCTAATAAGAGTGGTCAGCTTTTGCTTTCACGCTCCAAGAGGCAGCCCGGAGTCCAACTAGGCTACTTTTGTATCGCAGCCAGTTAATAAAGAAGTTGGCACACGCAAATAATAAAGTTTCAACATTAATTTCGAATCGTGTAACATCAGTGAAAGTAACAAGAAAAAAAAGTGTGGAAGTTCACGCGGTTTTTCCCAACTGATAAAAGTACACGAATGTCAGGAACCCCACTACTTCTCACCATGAAACTATCATCCATCGAAGTTTGAACTAAGTGAAGCAAAGCCAGTACTCTCAAAAGATGGTAATCATTGACCTTACGAAAAATCAAGTGGAACAGATGGTGATCTGCTTCCCCAGGAGGACTCCCATACGAAAGTGACATGGGTGCTTGTCGTTTGCAGATTTTGGTCTCACTTCGGTTGTTTGGGACGGAAAGTAACTAAATATTCTCATTCAGGTATCGCTTAGGGCTGTGCATAAAGGAATTTGCAACAAAAAAAGGCCATGATGCTGACCTCACAGAAATCACCCTTAGGGGTCAGTTTAAGCTTGAGCCACACCCACATTGTCCTCCCTGAGGGGTTTAAATTAATTTTCCCGACGAGTAGCCCCTTTACTTTTATATGGGAGTCCATGCCGGGGATTATCCACAATTATCGGAATATAAACTCGGACGATTTTGGCGGCCACCTCGTTCTTCGCCTAGAGAACCAAGAAAGGAATATTAGGACCAAGGACAGGCATGTAACTGGATTGGAGATTGCGAAGATCCTATACCATCTACTCTAAATGATGGGATCACGTACGTATAAAATCGTAAAATCATGTCTAATATCCTTATCACTGTCAGTGATAAGATAACGACAAAAGGGCCAATGGCTATTGTCGTAATCGTAATTTCAAGTTCAGACAATGATAAACTCAGTAGTCCACTCAATTTTTTTTATTTAAAAATATGCGGGAAGTGAAGATCCAAACATAATGAAGTTATGGACAAAAGTACGAAGTGGCTGTAAGTCAAATATCCTGATATTAATCACCGTTGCACTATGGCATAAGGTTACACAGTCAGCTAATGCACTTGCACATTTGATATCATTATGAGCTGAAGGATTTGAATATCACAAGATACACGCGTGAAACAGAAAGTGATAAGCGCATCCTTTGCATATCTAAACCTTGTGGAGTCGAAATCGTGATTACCTACCTTTAGGCATATTACTGAGAGTACTCATGACAATTGTTTGGTACCATGGAGAATAAGAGTACCGAAGTGTGACGTCATAGAAGATGAAATTTGTGAAATATGGGATTTGTTAAGATATTCTGAAAGAACAACGTCCAAGACTCCTACTCGCCAAAAATTAGCAAATTGGGGCAGATTGTCTCTGAGATATTAGCACAGTTATGCTCCGATGACTCCATACAAATCCTTCTAAATCTTACCTGGTTCCTAATATTATTAACCGAGCCAAATTTAGAAGGATTTGTATGGAATCGTCAGAGCATAACTGGGCTAATATCTCAGAGACAATTTGCCCCGAATTGCTAATTTTTGACGAGTAGGCGCCTTGGACGTTGTTCTTTCAGAATATCTTAACAAATCCCATAATTTCACAAATTTCATTTTTATGACGTCATCACCTCGGTTCTCTATTCGCTAACAAAATTTTCTTTTGAAGCTCAACGTGGACAAAAACCTTTGAATTCGAACAATCAGTAGAGGTGAGAACTGACGCGAAGTCTGAATCCAGCCTTGTCGAAGGTTTCCCCAGCATGAACATTTCTCCAGGTCGAGACCTCGACACTATTTTTACGTCTTTTCTCGTCTCACGTCTTGTTAGCGGTTATTACCCTGTTCTTACAGACTCTTGCATTCTACTACGTTAATGATGTAAAATTCATACATTTGAAGAACAGCTGAAGGATCTAGGATCACATTTTTAAAATCGGCCTTTGGACCCTCCGTGTGGATTCAAATTCATATTGATATCGATTTTACTAAATTAGGCGCCGCCGGATTTCGTTTTTGCGACTCCGATGCGGTGCTCATTTGATAGACCAGCCTACCGCGGACAATGTTGTTGAGCCACTCAGAGAGGATCTTATTGCTTTTATGTCTCAACATACCGAGATGCTATGACAAAGAATATAAAGACACAACTACTTCACAAATCTTATAAAAAAAAAAATACAAAAACAAAAACAAAAAACGAGCGAGATTGCATGCGAGGAAACGAAGATATGGTACAAATTTACCTAAAATAGTCAAATATAAATCCCCTAGTCGTTGAAAGCTTAACAACTTGACAGGCTAACGGTTTTATTTAGTGGTGGTATAAACAGGCTACAACCGAACACTGTCAGGCTACTCAGTCACTTCACTCACTGTCCATCCCGGAATTGATAGCGTACAGCATTACCAGCATAGCACTAGCACTGTGCATAGACAATCAGATTTGTGATCGAAGGCCGGTAGATTTATACATCTAAAAATTTATACTGTCATCAAATTCATTTCATGAATGTGTGAAGGACCTTCTCGCTGCAAAATGTAAATACTTGCACCTGTCACTAGACAGGAGAAACATGGTTCTCGTTAATGTTATCTGTAAAACAGAAATGTTCGTTTAGAGCGCGATTGAAGTGTGTCGAATAGCCTCTTCTAGGCGTCCAGACTGTGGGGGCGACCCTCCGAGGGATGCGAGTAAGAAAAGGGCGAGGGGGTGGGGTAGGGAGTAATGCGTATTTTTCCCGACCCACTCTACTACCAAGAAGGCCAACACAACGGACGGCCGGCCGAGACTATTAATACGAAGGTCAGTGGAAAAGTAAACTTAATCTTCTATAAGCTTAACCTATTTCCGATTTTTCTTGTTGATAAAGTAAAAAAAAAAAAATAAAAAAAAAAAACAGGAAAATTGTCATTTGTAGGATCATGAAGAATTTTGTTACTATCACAGCGGCCGGTGTCACGCAATGCGAATTCAGCATCAAATATGCAAATTTAAGTCGAATCCTTCAATTCTGAATCGCATTGTGCCACAAGTTTTATTTCATAACTTGACAAAATAGCTCTTAATCTTTAACTAAAACATGTTTTTAGGTCTAGTTTAGATGCCACTTTTGAGAATTTTTACGATGTTTTTGAGGCATTTATTCGTGCGATTTGCATTCTTAGTTGGATTAGTGAAATAAAGACGACCAGTTTTTGCTGATTAGATAACAATTATTCACCGAAGTGGAGGTGGCTAGTACGAGAAATTTACCGAGGCCGCGAAGCGGCGAGGTAAATTTCCACTACTAGCCACCGACACTGAGGTGAATAATTGTTTTAGTATATACTAAAACAGTGAGATAATTGAGCACAAAAATGATGATCTTTAACTCATTTACTGTTGCCAATGATTACAATTTTGGCGCGTTGACCGAACGGCCGCGGTCGTCGCTTTTTCTTGGTGACAAATAAAACTTTTGAAGGCTTTTGTTTAGCTCTTGCGGGGAAGTTTCTTCAAAAGGAGTTGTGAATTCTGTTTGTATTTTAAATCATTCTGTAAAAAAGATTATTAAATTTAGTTTTAAGCTTATTTATGAACAAGTCAACTAAATAAAGTAATGCAAGACTGAAGATTAATTTGCATTTGTAAACAAAAAACGTTTTCACCGGTTTTATCGATAAATTCAAGTAAGAAAGACAAAGCTTTACGTTAAAACTTCCAAACCGAACTTTGTCACGTTCTTCACGTGTTTTGGGAATAGCTTGCTTGATTATTTGTGAAATTTCTTAGTTTGTTACGGTAGCTAACCGGGAAGGAATTTTGCTCGCAACTTACTTGAGTTTGGCGTCGCTCGCTCGGAGGAACTGGAGGTGAATCGGTGAATAGTGCAGGATATTCACTGATTGAGTAGCCAATCAGAGCGCGCGAAAAACACTATCCACTGTTTTAGTACATACTAAAGAAAGATAATGCCTAAATGGTATTGGAACAGTAAGAAGAAGAAATATGCTTCCAAATGAGTGCGAACAGTCTAGCATTTGATGACTCGAAGTACTTTTAAACGATCGTTAAAAAAACCTGTAAAACCGCATCTAAAATTTGTATATTTTAGCCGCTAACGGTGGTCCAGCAATGAAATACTGGGAATGGCAGTAAAATAAACATTCTAACTACAATTTCGTTATTAGGATGGATAGTAGTGTTGATGATAAAAATATAAGGCAAAAGTTTTTTCGAGTCCGAAATCGAGTGGAACGCTTTTAGGGAGACTGCCTCTTAATCCTTAAACCAGTACGTATTTTAAGGAAAACCCAGAAATTGATTTATGCGCACAGGGTAGAAAGTCAATTATATTTGTTTTCATGTGACACTTCTAACTCATTAAATGAAGCGGCGTTATTTGAACAGATAAAGCCGCTGTGTTTGCTAGCATAATGACATCCTTATAAGCTCTGCGACGTACTGAATCGATAACATGTAACGATTAATGAAATAAAATGCACTAAAATAATATTAGCCTTTTTTCCAACTGAAGATAAGCGGAGATTTCATTTACTTTGCAAAGTAATGAGCACTTGAAATGATTTCATTTGTAAAATGAAGCAGTTTCTTCGACAAGTTACGATTTGAAGCAGAATTCCAGAACCTTTACCAATTGGTACTTGGTATTCGATTGGTACCACCGGAATATAAATAACAAGAAACATCAACTTCGATTATTAATGCCAGCATATCGGATTTCACTGGGTTTTTCGCGCTGAAAACCAGCCAAATTCGCCATTTTTGTATGGATTTTCAGCTGCGCAGGCTATCACGGAAAGATTAAAACCAAAGTTTTTTAAAATTGCAAACGGTACTACCTGATATCGTGATATCTCTCGTCTGCCTTTAAAACCAACACAGTCTTTTAAAACAAGGAATGTGAAAAAAAAACAAAAACTTTTTTTTCGTTTTCCTTTGAATTTGACCTGAACCCATGAGGGGTAGACAGCGCGAAAAAAATTTGCCAGGAGACGTCTTTGAAAGCCAAAACAAATTTCTCCGCGAGTTCGGCCGCCATCTTTTTTATTTTCAAAATTGTTTCCAGTACTTTATGACCGGTTTGTTGTTTTTACCTCGTGTATGCTTCATGTTTTTGGTTGACCTCGATGAACTGGGAAAGAGGTGGCAGTTAGTGAAGGTTCGACTGTATATTTACATTTTAAATGTAAATCTAACACTGTGATCCATCCGTTTTTGGATGATCAATCGATGTAGTTCTTGGCAGAAAAACTACAACGAAATCAAAGCCTAGATGCGATCTTGTAATAAAACCATGTTTGTGCACTGATCAGCACGTAAACGAAAGGCTCATAAAAATTAGTATCTTGAAAAGGTTTTGTGCACAGTAAGGAAATATGTATCTCAAAATTTCTCTGAACTAAACTTACAATTGCTCCGTTACGCATACGCAATGTTTATATCAAATTGTTTCCACGAAGGCAACTTGGGTTGGTTAAAATTTGCGTCTCTCATCGATGTCAGGTGAGATGATTATCTCTCATGGTCGTAGGCCGGGGAGGGCCACTCCATTATATTTGATGACTTATACTGGGAAGCTTCGTCCGAAAGGCGTACCTTTTTCTAGCTTCAGGCGATGAAAGGGTAGCAATACACGAGTTCAAGCATGTGGAAGAGGGCTGGAATCTATGAATTATATATTTTGAAGGTCTTTTCCTTTTCTGTCAAAAATGGTATATAAAAGACCTAAGGGGGGGTTGAACTTTGGGGCGGAGTCTTTCCGTATAAAACTGTGTTAATGTAATTACTCAAGATTCTTGTGCAGAGACTCTCTTGTCGCTTTTGGTGTTAATGACAAAACCCTTCGCTGGTTTAAGTCCTACCTTGAGAATCGTAAACAAGTTGTTTACGTGAAGGGGGCAACATCGTGTAGCAAGGACCTGGGGTGTGGCGTTCCCCAAGGATCTGTGCTGAGGCCTATATTGTATGTATTGTACACGTCCCCGCTTGGCGACATTGTCAGAAGTCATGGCCTATCATGTCATTTCTACACTGATGACGCCTTTAATGTCGGGATTACATCGTATATGTTTCACAATCGATTCGTAAAGCTGCTGCTCGCGTCCGTTACTTCCTACGTTCTGATACAACATAGTACGTTCTAAAATAACAACACCTAATATGCATACTATTATCGTCACTAGGCGTGTCACGCATGCGGTCACGCCATTACTTCTCTCCCCCCATCACGCGGATGAAACGCAACGGTGCGAACGAAAACAGCAAACAAAAATAAATAAATAAACTAAATAAATTAAATGTTGCTAATAACAAGTAAGCCCTTGTGTCCTTTACAGACTCTAATATAGTAGACAAGCAAATGCTCGCTATTCGCAAATAAAGCCTTATATTTAGTGTCCTTTGTGGATCTTGTTTTCCTTCTGGGCCTGTCCAAGGGCGCATGTCTTCGCTCTGTGTCATGGTCTGATCCGGGCTGCCGAGATCTCTGCCTACTCTCGTACTCAGCTGTGTCGCTGGTTGCTCTTGGCTGCTCCCGACCTTTCCGTGATTCACTGGATCTCTCCGCTGGCACTGCATCTCCACTTGGCCCTGCTAAGGATTTGCTCTGGACCGGACCGGTTCAAATGCATCATCGCCATCAGAATCATCACACCGCGGTGATTCCCTACAACTATTTTTGAGCAGTTTCCAATCGGCGTAATTCCTGGTGCGAATCCTCGCAATGTTCTTGGCAGTGACCATGCTTCCCTTGACGCCAATGACTACCATAGGATCCGGGTCAAACAGAGGTGTCAGGCTGTTTTTACGTTCCTGCTTACACAACACCGTGTCCCCGACTTTAATTTTCATCACGGCTGTGTGTCTTCTTTTATCAGCATATTGCTTCATCTTCTGTTTTTGCTCACGGTCACGACAGCGAATCATCGTGTCATCCCTATACTTAAGCTGTCCCTTGACTTCAGGGAACTTTCCACGTAATTTCCTTCCGAACATGAGCCTGTTCGGGCTGACTCCAGTTGTCGCATGCTCAGTTGCTCTGTATGCCCAGATTCCCGGGTTCACTTCATCCCTCACAGGTTTGCCTTCCAAAGAGGTGATCCGAGCGGTCTTCTTTATTCTCTGCATAAACCTTTCTACATCGCCGTTGGCTTCTGCCCATCCGGGTGTCACTTTTCGGTGCTTAAACCCCTCCTCTTTTGCGTATTCTTCGAATTTATGGCTGTTGAAGGGCGGTCCGTTATCTGATTTGATTTTTTTGGGCACTCCATATGTGTCGAACACCCTCTTGAATGTCGGTATTGTTTTCTCGCTCGTGAACCCCACGAATTCAACCACTGGGCATGTGGCATATTGACAGTAGAATACGAGGGCGAGGCCACCACTCGCCATTGGTCCGCAAAAATCCACGCTGACCCTCTCCCACGGTCCATGAGGTAGGTCTGTCATCCGTAGTGGCTCGAGATGCGTTTGCGGCGTGTTAGATTGGCAGGCGATGCAAGTGGATACGAACTTGTCACATTGTGAGTCCATTCTGGGGAACCATACATGTGCTCTCAAAAGCTGTTTTGTTCGCACGTGGCCCTGATGACCCTCGGGCGCAATTTCCACCATTCTATGTCTGAGTTTTGCTGGCACAACGATCCGATCCCCTCTCAAGACAATCCCGTCTACTATGGTTAGGTCATGGAAAACTTGCCGAAATTCGTGTGTCCTTGTATCATTTGTGTCTATCCAGCCTTGGTTCTACTTCTTTAGTGCTTGTAGTGGTGGGTCTTCCTCAGTGGAGTCCTTTACCTGGTCTTTGGTGACAGCTTTAGGCGTGCTGCACGTTACAACGTAGTTTACATAATGCCGTACCTCCTTAGTTGTTCTCAATTCGATCTTGGAGCACTCGTGAGGTGGCATAGGTGTCGTGATGTGTAATCTGATATGTTCTCTTTCCCAGGACGGTACTCTACTACGAAATCATAGTCCATCATACGGTTGACGATCCTTTGGACCCGGATCGAGGTTGTGTGGGTGGGTTTGTTGAACACACTTTCCAGAGGCTTGTGGTCAGTCATGATCTTAAAGGGTCTTCCACACAGGAACAGGTGAAATTTCTTGCACCCAAAATCACCTGCTAAAGCTTCTAAATCAATCTGGCTATATCATTTTTCCGGGTCGGTGAGGCTCCGACTGGCATATTGCACCACTCTTCAACATTGTTCTCCAGGCTTTCTCTGCGTAAGCGTTGCGGCCAAACCCACAGGGCACCCATCAATATGAAGCTCTTGCTCCGCCAGGGGATCAAAGTATGCTTGGACTGTGTCGTTACTGAGCATGTTCTTAAGTTCCTCGAATGCTTCGGAGTGTTCCGGTTTCCGTTCGAATTTTCCGGTCACTAGCGCACCCAGTTTGCACGCCGCTTTCTGATACTGTCTGGCTTCCATGAATCGCGAACTATATCTAACCGTACAGAGGAATGAGTTAAGTTCGGCTGCATTTCTAGGGCGTCCCGCAGATTTAATGGCTTTCACTTTGCATGGGTCTTGAGATACTCCATCTTTAGAGAACATTAAGCCATAGTAGACCACGCGATCTTTTCTGAATTCACATTTTGCTCTGTTGAATGTGACATTCTTTTCGCGGCTTTTCTCGAGTAATGCTACCAGGTTTGAATCGTGTTCTTTTTTGTCACGCCCATGCACAATGATGTCATCACTTATGTTGAAAACTCCCTTCAGGTCGTGCGTCAATTCCTCTCTGATCGTCTCTTGAAATATCTGAGTAGCTGACATTGTACCATAGTTGAGCCTCTTGTATCTGAACTAGCCAATGTGAGTTGAAAAGGTCGTTACGTTCCGCGAACTCTCTTTGAGTTCAAGTTGGTGATATCCCTTGCTCATATCCAGGTGGGAGAACACCATTGACCCGCTCAGCTCATTGACCACGTAGTCTATTGTGGGGTGCTGGGTGTGTCTGCGGGGTATTGCCTGATTTGCCATGCGCATGTCCACGTTCAGACGTATCTGGCTCTGATCTTTCTTGGGCGTAACCATAGGCGGTGACACCCATCCCGTAGGTTCGTTGACTTTTTCAATGATTTCTTTATACATAAGATGCTTTATTTCTTCTTCCATCTTCTGACGTACGCTGAACGGTTGCCGGCGTGGTGGCTGTGCAACCGACTTAAAATCGGGGTCTACATTCAAATCGACCTGGATTCCCTTTAGCTTTCCAATTCCTTGAAACAGGTCCTTGTATTTCTCTAACACTTCATTCAGGTTGTCTGTCCCTTCTGACTGGTTGCTAGTCTGTTGCAATTGAATTGGTCACTAGAATCATTCCGAGGTCTCTCGCATCATTGTACCCGAGCAACGGTTCGGTGCGGGTAGTTCCTTTTATAAGCTGCCACGTGATCACTTTCATTTTTGTCTTAGATTCCGTAAGCGCTTCAAAACAACCCAGAACAGGCAGGGTGTTTGCTTTTGAGGCTGCCCCGTATGGTTTTATTTGGCATCCTGACTTTCTAACCTTTAGTCTTTTGTCTAGGCCGTATTTCTTGAACGTTGCCTCATCCATCGCGTTGACCGTAGCACCGCTTTCAGGAAGTACCGTAATGTCAACGCCGCTAATTAGCACTGTTTTTAGGGGCCTATTGTGTGACTGTCCCACGGGGTTCACCTCTAGCACAGTGCACGTGAACTCTTCATCACTGCTGTCAGACGATGTGTCAGTTATTTGCTCGCCTCCCAGGGCTAATTTAATTTCTTGCTTGTCTTTGCAACACTTTGCAAAATGGTTTCTTTTGCCACATCGCGTACACTGTTTTCCAAAAGCCGGGCATTTTCTTTGTCCACCTTGGTGTAGCCAATGTTTCCCACACACAGTTTTTCTCTACTTTTGTCGACAGTGGTTTTATTGATTTCTTGCTTGACGGTCACTTCGGATGTTGTTGGTTTTCTACTCTTGTAGCGTGTTGATCCGCCCTCTCAACACCACGAGAGTATTTGAGAGCTTCAGCTAACGTTAGTTGGTCTTTCAAAAGCTTTCTTCTCACTCTCTTTTATTTGACGTTCGTTTCCATGGCCATTAGTATCTCTGTATCCAACTAACTGCCGGAAAATCACAGTATTCGCCTTCTGCTTTTAGCTTAGCGATGAACAAGTCCCAGGTTTCATCTTTTCCCTGTATAGTGCAACGAAATTTGTGTATATTGAACAGCCGGTTTTGCGATTCTTTGAACTTGTTCAGTAGTGCGGTGATAGCTCCGTCCAAATCCGTTCCCGTATCATCAAGCTGTTCGAATATATCTAGCGTGGCTTCGCCTACCGAATCTAGGAATAACAAGACGCCTAAAGTCGTTTCCGTGGGATGCGTTGGTCTATGGAAGCATAATGGCGTTCTATCTGAAGCTGGAAAAGTTAAGGAAACCGGAAAGATGTGTCATGTTATGAGCATCGATGAGTAGGTTACCTGTATGGGTTGGTTTAATGTGCTTATGACTGAATTTATAGTAGCCTGCGGGACAGGCCACTATTTCTCCCCAATCCACATCCCCTCCCTATCCCCTACCCCTTTGAACACCTGCTACGCAAGCTAAATTTATAGTTGTCAGTGGTCGCAAGGATGGAGTTGATCTTGTTTTGATCTATCGCTATGTAGTTATTTTCATAGCACGATTTGGATAAGAAAAATAAGTTATTTTGCATCAAAACGAGGTTTACCTGTGTAACTTAAATTGGAATGTTAACGGAAACAAGTAATGGAGAACATGCGCATAATGCTCTCTGATTAACCTGAATAGGAACTATATGTATAAAGATACGTCATATCTTGGTAGTAAGGAGCCACAGGTAACTTTTTCAAAGAGAAATAAACATTGTAGTTTTAGGTTAATGGAACAAAACAAAACAAAACATCCGCTTGCTTTATCCAGGGTCGAACCCACGGTTTCAAAGTTCGATAAAGTTCCAATGTTTTAATCCAAGATGAAAGTTGAATATTCCAAGGTGCTCTTGATACGGTTAAAAATTAATTGCAATGTGTTTCCAAGGTCTCAAAGTTAATATTGCAATGATTGTCCCTGATTCCAAGGTATAATAAGTTTACTAAGGTCCTGATCTGTGTCCCATCCAGAAGTCCAATCCATGCCGAAAGCGAGTCGTCGATCGACGAGGACAATATTTTCGCGATTTCACCGCCAATCGTCAAGGGTACGAATTGAAATTTACGCGATTTAACCTCCCATCGTCAAGGTGTTTTCGATAAGAAAAGAAAAAAACTGAACTCGAGCTGTGCTCGGCAAAAACTGGCGAACTCCGAATAGAAAAATCTATCGGAAATCACGGCCCGCAACCAGACGCTACTAAAACCTTATGAAAAGGCTAGACCTAAACAAAAAAAGAATCATGAAGGAAAGAAATAATTTGGCTTAGGTCGCCTTTCGTGACTTGTCAGTATCCCGAAGGATTTCGCTGGTTAACCAGCCATCCTAAACCACGAGTGGGAAAACTCAAGCGCGACCAATTTGGCAAGGAACGTTCTGATTTCAACGTTCTTCAGAGGAAGCAAATCGATTAAAAATCGATACAGATTTTGTACAATCTGATTGGTCGGCTTGGAAGAAGAGATGAAGATTTTACGCAATCCTATTGGCTGGCTTTGCAATTTTGGGTACAACCGAACCGGATTTTTACCGTGGGAGTGCCACAGTCATCCCACGGAATGATCGTTGTTGGTGCTTGTCTGTGATGTTGTAGGCTTTCAAGTGGTTGTCCTTGAACCGCTTAGCATATTTTGAGAAGCGCGAGTATACCGTTTCAGGGTCAATCCGAACGTCGAATTCGGGAAATTGCTTGGATCTAATGTTTACCGCCATTCCACTTTTACCTCGTCGCCAATTTAATGTCGGGCTTACATCGTATATGTTTCACAATCGATTCGTAAAGCTACTGCTCGCGTCCGTTACTTCCTAACAACACCTAATATGCATACTATTAGCGTCACTAGGCGTGTCACGCATGCGGTCATGCCATTACAACGCCCAGCTTTACTGCTCATTCAAGCTTCATGATCAAGCGGCTTCAGTGGAAGCAATTGAGTCTCGTTTGATGCATGGATGCTTGCAAGCATGCTAAAGCTGAACCGGGATAAAACTGAGCTGCTAGTGATTGGACCAAAGCACAAAGTCAACCCACCCATTAAGGGTATTCATGTGGCTGGTGAATACATTGAAGTCTCTAATAATGCTGGAAATATAGGTGT
Source organism: Porites cylindrica (assembly GCA_964035525.1). Lineage (NCBI taxonomy): Eukaryota > Metazoa > Cnidaria > Anthozoa > Scleractinia > Poritidae > Porites > Porites cylindrica. The sequence goes on from OZ037776.1 coordinate 55,884,159, forward strand.
AATTTTTTATGCCCATGTCAACTTAGAGAAGCATGTTATAAACACCTGCAAAACGGCCTTCTATCATTTACGAAATATAGCAAAGATAAGAAACTGTCTCTTTCAGGATAATGCTGAGACACTTGTTCATGCATTTATTTCATCTAAGTCGGATTACGTAATGCTCTTCTATATGGCTTACCCCAATCGGTTATTGATAAGCTACAGCATCTCGAATCGGTCGAATTTAGAGACAATGTAAGGGCTTTCTTACCTCAGGGACAAAGAAAACTGTCCGTAATAATGAAGTGACCGTATTATGCGGGTATCCGTAAAGCGGGGTTGGACTGTACTGAACTCCATTCGAGAATGTTTAAAATTCTTTAGTTACAACTTTTTCAACGAAATTCGGCTTTACATAATTTTTATTATGCTGCTCAGTACTAATTTTATATAAATAATCTATTGTGCTGTTTATACTGTATCTATTTTTCTTTGTCATGACATACAATTTTACTAAGGGGCACAATATTAGTCTGCCAGAATGTTCTCTTCTCCTACTTAGTATTATTTCATTTTCTGTAATTATTAGTGTTTGCAATGAATGCTAATTGGAGGAAAAATACAAATACAAATACGTGATTTTTCCAGGTTACCTAGACAACCATTTACTGGAGGGCAGTGTACAGCTACGTCCTTCCTCAGAAAAAAAGGGCTGGAAGGCAATGGCTACCAACAGCAGTGGAATTGCTCGTTTAATTCCAAAATCACAGTGCATTCCATGGATTATTGTGCTCATTATGGAGTCTCTCTCGGTAGTCATCTTAAATCTCTTGATGGTCATTGTATTTGCGAAACATCGACAACTCCAGCGTCGTGGTACATACTTACTAATTCGGAATCTGGCGATAGTCGATCTCTTGGCTGGAGGAATATCAGGCCCCCTTCAAGTTGAAAGGATTAATTGGGAAGATTGTTATATATGGGAACTGGATGAGACGGCTTTCAGATTTGACTGGAAATTCTATTTAAAGTTTGCTTTCTCCAATTTCTTTCACTTTGCCTCCATTGCCAATCTAGTTGCTATTTCTTTAGAGAGAATGCACGCAACATTATGCCCTTTAAGGCATCTTTTCTTGAAAAAATGGGTTTATCTTATTATAATAGTTGTCATTTGGGTAACGGCCGCCATCAGAGAGGCTATTCAGATTGCACTGATGACACATGGACATCCTGAATCAGAAATGATAATTAATTCTACCTTATATACACCGTTTTACGTAATTGCTGTTGCCCTCATTTGCATTTCATACATTTCCATTTTTGTCAAGATTCGACGCAGTCCGCTTCCCAACCCCCAAAGAAATGGAGTGATCAACCGCGAACGACGCATAACTTCCACCCTCTTCATTGTTACGATTGTATCCCTTTTGGCGTTGCTACCAGTTATAGTATATTTGTGTGTGACCACTTTTATCCATCCTTTACGGCCATACTTTCACGCAAGAATGATAGTTTTAGTGTTTTTCTTCGGCAATTCGTTAGCAAATCCTATCATATACGCCATGAAGATGCAGGGAGTCCGCGCAGGCCTGGTAGAATTATTTAGCAGGTCTACAAACGACGAAACCGCAGCCACTTTTCCACTTCGACGTAACTAAAGCGACCGAGCATCTGGTCCATACATTTTTCCCTTGTGATCGCCACTTTCAAGTGGGGTATGCCATAATACTCAGCGTAAAAAAGCCTTCTGTCATGACTAGGAGTCGTCTCGTATTAGCGTACAGTAAATGAAAAAATAAAATTACAATAGGGCATAAAAAAACAAGCACTCTCTTGAAACAGGATTAGAAAGAACATCTAATTTAAGCCGTAGTTCAGTTTACATTTATTTTCGGGAAAGGGCCTGTCGTCAGTTGCCTATTAAAAGTGGCAATTGGAGCAAATCGGTGTCAGAGTGTGGCCCTTGATAAAAATGATTGGTCAACACTTTTATTAATAATACATATATGCAATAAACTGGCGCAGCCGGTCTAGCAAACATTTGTCTTTTGTGCCCTAATTGAAACGCGAGTAACATCTGACACGTAGACAGACTAGAGTTGTGTCTTGTCTCTCGTCAATAGCGTAACGTTGCAATGGCCGTATTCACACTACAGACGGGTTATCCATTGGATAATTCGCGTCAGACAGATAATACGTCTTAATTTAAAAATAGAACGGTCTTAATTTTGGATGGACAATCCGCCTAACTTTATTCATCTGTTTTTCCGTCAGTTTTGACAGATCTTGAACATCAGGGGAGGATGGATCATCCGTCTCTAGTGTGAAAACGGCCAATTTTAGCGGTCAACAAACGAAAGTACCTTTTTTTCCCCATCCAACCGTCCGAAAGGAGCTGTTGGATTTTCCTCAGCTAAACGCCCTTAAAGAAGACTTTTTGAGGCGAACTGTTATCTACTCTGAGGTCTGTCGTTTCAAGCAAGATTGCGGCTAAGTTGGCGTGTCAAATATTTATTTTTCATGAATATTTTATGAAACACCTCAGCACAGTTGGCCCCTTAATAACTTCAGCCTTTGGTGCTGGCAGTAGGAGTCCTATTCCAAATAATCGAAGCATTGTCAACAGCGATTGATAGCATGACTTGACTTGACATGGCATGCCGGTGGTGCACCTACAATTTAAAGGAAAGAAAAAATGTTCACTTGGTTATACTCACTAATCGAATCGTTCAAAAACAAACAACAGTAGCTGAAAATAAACTTTTCGCTTGCAGGAAGCTGCAGTGGCGCTCGATTGCGTCCGCTTAACCTTTTCGAACGAATCTTGCGTTCACAAGTATATAACTTCGTTCATGACTCGAGCATGGATAAACAGCGCACGCAGTGAAGGTTTAAGTCGCACTTCCTTGGAGATTAGATAAGAAACAAGACACTCTTAAAGTGTTAACTTGAGGTTGCTTGGAGATTAGATAAGAAACAAGACACTCTTAATTACTTGAGGTTGCTTGGAGATTAGATAAGAAATGAAGAGGAGATAAATTCTTAAGTGCAGCCAGACATAGGTTACAAAGTAACTACTGACTGCACTTATGTCCAGGATCGATCTTGTTAGCAAAAATTTGCTAGCAAATTGTTTTCGGAATTTTAGCAAAAAAGATTTAAAGAAAACTGCTATCAGAAAAGTATAGAAGAAAATAAAAGCAAATTTCGCAAATGAAGATGATTTTATTGTGAGCGTTTCGTCTAGCTACGTTCAGTTAAATATTCAATAATTGTACACAAAACCCCCTAAAAACTATTGAAAACTGTCTTTCAAACAGTATAATTTATTGTTAATGTCATTGCAGTTATTGTTATATAGTCACAATAACAGAATCGATATTCGCCGAGCCATATCCTTTAGACGTTTAGAGCAATTCAAAAAAGCGTATACTGCTTTAAGTAAGTAAGCGACTGCTAGTGTAACTCCATTACTACATATTTCTTTAATCTACACTGATCTGTTTAGCGACTTCCATTTTTCTATTAGATTAGCAATTTCTTCAATCTTCCTCCTTTTGTTTTTCATTGTTAAAAATGTAAAATTTATTGCATAAGTATTGGAACTATTTTTTCTTTCGCTTCATTGTCAAAGTATTTAAAATTTACTCTCATTATACTATTTACTATTTGTAATAGTCATTGTAATTATCACTAAATATCAATAAAAAAGAAAAATGATAATAATAATGATAAAAAATAACTAATATGGTGTTTAGACGTACTACGTTTATCTTGGCGCCAAATTGTAAGCGCAACTGGATTTATCAATGTACGACAGTGCAACAGGATTAGGAGCTCTTAAAAGCACCTTCAAACTCTCGGAAGTATTGTTTTCCTCGCGGCTAGAATCGGCTGAAGGAAAATCGAGCGAGCGAAGATTTAAGGTAAATTTTGTGTGTTTTTTTGTAGAAGAGAAAGTCTGTTTGAAATGTAAATTTATCAATTAGCATTGTGTTATTGACTTTTTGGTCGAGTTGATGCTAAATTTAAGCATATATTTTAGGAAACACGATCAACTTCGGGACAGCTTTGTTGTGAAGTTTTCATCGCATCGATTAAAAATTTTAGTTGAGTTTAGAAGGGCACATTACGCTGGAATAGGCGAATTTCATTTGGGTACAGAAACATTTGGGTTTTCAAATAAATTTTTTAAAAAATAACTTCTGTGTGTATTATTTTGTTCCTCAGTGTTCATTCATAACAGTCGTTCAGAGAACGGTCGAAAAACAACAGCTTCAGCGCTGGCTGTGTGTCGGCGAATTTCAGTTGCAACTTTCAGCCTGAACTTTGACTTTCATAGTTGGATTTCCCCAGACAGATTTCGATACAAAGCTAATTAATTTCTTTTTATTTCATTTATTCAGTTTTAGCTTATTTTTTAGAGTCTTTTTAGTTGGTGTTTATAGTTGCAGCTATAGTTTTCCCTCAAAGTTTTTACTCTAATATTAAGAGCAAGTAGACAGATGCCATTCAGAATAGCAACGAAAAACGTTTTGCAATTTACCTGAAGACGGAGAACGGTTGATTCAGCGAAAGAAAAACTCAAAGGGGTGGGCAGATGGCAGCATACATGAACTCGGGCCGATGAATCAACCGAAGCCATACGGAAAATAATGTTTTTCTCTTTTGATTATGTTATAAAAGAAATGGTAACCGTTGCCACTGTGCAACGATGGAGTTATGGATGCCCTTGGGAGGTTTGCTAAGCACTCAAGAAGCTAGAGTCGCACGAGGCGATAGCCGAGTGCGACTCTTACGCTTCTTTCGTGCTTAGCAACCTCCCGCGTGTATCCATAACTCCATGGTTGCACGCTGCACGTTTACCATTTCTTAAATGAACCACAAATGTTATCAAAACGAGCAAGGGTAGCAACATTTGGTATATAGGTCAGTATTGTAGACTATTTTAATTTAGTCAGTCGCTCAAAAAACTGGCCGTTGTCGAGAGATTATTTTGGTAGTCGAGGACGCGCTGTAGTGGCCGTTGCTATTTTTAAAGAAATTTAAACAAGAGTTAATGAACCAATGGACTACCAGCCGGGACAAATAAAGTGGCCGCGCACTCTGAGGGTTTTTTTTTTTTTTATCTCTGGGAGTTATTCGTAACCAATTCTCAAAAGGTACCACTGGAATATAAATAGCAAGAAACATCAAATTCAAGATCTTACCTTCGATTATTAATGCCAGCTTATTGGATTTCACTGGGTTTTTAGCGCTGAAAACCAGCCAAAAACTCGCCATTTTTGTATGGATTTTCACGCGCGCAGACTTTCACGGCAAGATTAAAACCAAAAAATTGTTAAAATTGCAAACGGTACCACCTGATATCGTGACATGGTTCGTCTGCCTTTAACATCAACACAGTATTTTAAACCAAGGAATGTGAAAAAAAAAAACAACTCTTTTTTCGTTCTCTTTTGAATTTAACCTGAACCTATGAGGGGTAGACAACGCAAAAAAATTTCCAGAAAACGTCTTTGAAAGCCAAACAAATTTCTTTTCGAGCTCAGCCGACATCTTTTTATTTTCAAACTTGTTTCCGGTACTTTATGACAGATTTGTTGTTTTCACCTCGTGTATCCTTCATTTAGAAGTGTCAAGGCTAAAAACGGCAAAACACTAGCCCCCGCCCAGACGGAAGTTTTTGGTTGACCTCAACGGACTGGGAAAGAGGTGGCCGTTAGTGAAGGTTCGACTGTATATTTACATTTTAAATGTAAGTCTAACACTCTGATCCATCCGTTTTTGGATGATCAATTGATGTAGTTCTTGGCAGAACAACTACATAGAAATCAAAGCCTAGATGCGATCTTGCAATAAAACCATGTTTGGGCACTGATCAGCGCGTAAACGAAAGGCTCATAAAAACTAGTATCTTAAAAAGGTTTTGTGCACAGTAAGGAAATATTTACCTCAAAATTTCTCTGAACTAAACTTACAATTGCTCCGTTACGCATACCCAATGTTTATATCAAATTATTTCCACGAAGGCAACTTGGGTTGGTTAAAATTTGCGTCTCTCATCGGTGTCAGGTGAGATGATTATCTCTCTTGGTCGTAGGCCGGGGGAGGGGCGCTCCATTATAATTGATGACCTATAATGAGAAGCTTCGTCGGAAAGGGGTACCTTTTTCAAGGCTTCAGGTATATGAAAGGGTAGCAATGCACGAGTTCAAGCATGTGGAAGAGGGTCGGAATCTATGATTTATATATTTTGAAGGTCCTTTCCTTTTCTGGGAAAAATGGTATATAAAAGGTCTAAGGGGTTGAATCTTGGGGCGGAGCCTCCCCGAATAAAACTGTGTTAATGTAATTACTCAAGATTCTTCTGCAGAGACTCTCTTGTCGCTTTAGTATTAATGGCAAAATCCTGCGCTGGTTCAAGTCCTACCTTGGGAATCGTAAACAAGTTGTCAATGTGAAGGGGGCAACATCGTGTAGCAAGGACTTGCGGTGTGGCGTGCTCCAAGGATCTGTTCTGGGGCCTATATTGTATGTATTGTACACGTCTCCGCTAGGCGACATTGTCAGAAGTCATGGCCTATCATGTCATTTCTAGGCTGATGACGCTCAGCTTTACTGCTCATTCAAGCTTCATGATCAAGCGGCTTCAGTGCAAGCAATTGAGTCTTGTTTAAACGATATTGATGCATAGATGCTTGCAAGCATGCTAAAGCTGAACCGGGATAAAACTGAGCTCCTAGTGATTGGACCTAAGCACAAAGTCAACCCACCTATCAAGGGTATTCATGTGGCTGGTGAATACATTGAAGTCTCTAATAATGCTAGAAATATAGGTGTAATTTTTGATTCCCATGTCAACTTAGAGAAACATATCATGAACACCTGGAAAACGGCCTTCTATCATTTACGAAATATAGCAAAGATAAGAAACTGTCTCTCTCAGGATAATGCTGAGACACTTGTTCATGCATTTATTTCGTCTAAGCCCAATCGCTTATTGATAAGCTACAGTATGTACAAAACTGCGCAGCTCGACTGGTGACTTGAACTCGAAGCTCAGAACATATAACACCAGTTCTTCGTAGACTACACTGGCTACCAGTCAGACAGTGAATTAAGTACAAAATACTACTTCTTACGTACAAAGCACTGAATGGCATGGTGCCAAAATACATAGCAATTATCTCCTTCAGCCCTATACTCCATCCGACAAGGCAATTACGATCTTCTTCAAAAAATGTGCTTGTAACACATAAGTATAATATCACGTTTTACGGTAACAGATCTTTTCAAGTTGCTGCATCCAGGCTCTTGAACTCCCTTACCGATAACTTAAGATCAATCCAGAACCTTAATGGTTTTAAGAATAAGTTTAAAACACTACTTTTTAGAGGCTTTTATTAGTCAGTTGACCACCCTTTTTTCTTTTATTGTATATATTTTCCTTAGTTAATCTTAGCAAGTCAAATGTATCTTATTTTTTAAAATTAATTTCTACAACTGTTACATATTTTCTTTAATAACTCAAATTTTTTTTTCTATTTTTGAGCATTACGATTATTGTAAAGCGCCATTGAGCTCACGGAAATGGCGCTATATAAATTCTTGTATTGCTATATTATTATTGTACTCCCTCCCCCCTCCTAGGACTGTGATCTGTATGCAGCACTTCGTGTCTTAGCCGTGGAAAAGGCGGGGAAAATCACAGCCAGTGTTGTATTCAAAATCTATTTGACAGCCGTTAAAGTAGAGTTACATAGGATTTTTCACTTTTTCCAACAACTGTCTTCTTCAGATCTTCTTTCCCTCTGATAATTTGTTCTTCTCTTTTTTATTTTTATTGGTTTTTGGCATTCTGCAGATACGCACGTTCTTAGCGACATGTAGGTAGAAGAACCCTTTATCATATTTGAGGTATCTAAAGGCGATTTCACACACTGTTGGTTTTCAAGAAGGGTCTGGGAGTAAACTATCTTTTGCAAAAGCCTTACAGTCAAACCTTGTTAATACGGACACTGAGGGGGTCGTAGAAAGTGCCCGTATTAACGGGGTGTCCGTGTAAAGTAGGTCGAATTTAGAGACAATGTAAGGGCTTTCTTACCTCAGGGACAAAGAAAACTGTCCGTAAAAGTGAAGTGTCCGTATTATGTGGGTATCCGTAAAGCGGGGTTGGACTGTACTCAGCTACATTCGAGAATGTTTAAAATTCTTTAGTTACAATTTTTGGAACGAAAATGTACACTTGGGTGACTTAAATTCGGCTTTACATAATTTTTATTATGCTGCTCAGTACTATAAATAATCTGTTGTGCTGTTTTTACTGTATCTATGTTTCTTTGTCATGACATACAGTTGTACTAAGGGGCACAATAGGGAACTTAAGAACCACGACGACGGCTTGGTCGACGACGACCGGAAGTGGGTTACACTGTACTGTGCAAGCTCGTCCAGTAAATTTCGTCGTCGTGGTGTCGTCGACGACGCCAAACAAAGTAGACTCACGTCGTTCTGCAATCCACAAGCTTCGGCAGGTATAAATCCACTGTTTTAAGCGATTTTTGAAGGCCTTTGCATTTTCTTGTCCTCCTAAATCCAGGTATCGTTCCTTTTTTCTCCTAACAAGCGATCGATGTTGATTGAAAATTCGACTAATGAATTGATTTTACTTTGAAGAATGACAACAGCTGAGGAGGCCGAGAGAGCGAACTCGCAAGTGAATTGTGATAAATTTATTTATACGTATTTAGGTAAGGAAAATCACATATTTTTAATATAGAGGAAATAAACTTTATATGGAAAAGAGCTATCACATCAGAATGTCTCTTTTTTCGAAATCTAAACTCTGACAGACACTCGGACTCGGTCATCTGATTCAAGTTGAAAGTTGACTAATTTCGTATGGAAAGTAGGTGTATTTCCACTCGAAAAGGTCAGACAACACAAAACATTTTTCATCGTCAATGAAATTAGACGTACGGCTTCAACAAATAAGATCTTGCATTGTTTTGAAAGACGCCATTGCGGAAAACTTTGTTGCGAACGAACATCGCAGTTTTAGATCTGTGTTTACCTTCAATGTCGTCGTCGTCGACCAACCAAACGACTGCATCTTAACATCCCTTTTTCCCGCCGAAAATGACGTTCTCGTTCCAGTCTTTTCCCAGTCAACAGACGTCGTCGTCGTGAACTTCGTCGTGGTTCTTAAGTTCCCTAATATTAGTCTGCCTTGATGTGCTCCTCTCCTACTTAGTATTATTTCATTTTCTGTAATTAATAGTGTTTGCAATTAATGCTAATTGGAGGAAAAATACAAATACAAACACGTGATTTTTCCAGGTTACCTAGACAACCATTTACTGGAAGGCAGTGTACAGCTATACGTCCTTCCCTCAGAAAAAAAGGGCTGGAAGGCAATGGCTACCAACAGAAGTGGTATTGCTTGTTTAATTCCAAAATCACAGTGCATTCTATGGATTATTGTGCCCATTATGGAGTCTCTCTCGGTAGTCATCGTAAATCTCTTGATGGTCATTGTATTTGCGAAACATCGACAACTCCAGCGTCGTGGTACATACTTACTAATTCGGAATCTGGCGATAGTCGATCTCTTAGCTGGAGGAATATCAGACCCTTTACAAATTGAAAGGATTAATTTGGAGGACTGTGATATATGGGAACTGGATGAGACGGCTTTCAGACTTGACTGGAAATTATGTTTAAAATTTGCACTGCTCAATTTCTTCCAGTTTGCCTCCATCGCTAATCTAGTTGCTATTTCTTTAGAGAGAATGCACGCAACATTATGCCCTTCAAGGCATCTTTTCTTGAAAAAATGGGTTTATCTAATTATAATAGTTGTCATTTGGGTAACGGCCGCCATCAGAGAGGCTATTCAGATTGCACTGATGACACATGGACATCCTGAATTAGAAATGATACTTAATTCTACCTTATATACACTGTTTTACAGAATTGCTGTTGCTCTCATTTGCATTTCATACATTTCCATTTTTGTCAAGGTTCGACGCAGTCCGCTCCCCTACCCCCAAAGAAATGGAGTGATCAACCGCGAACGACGCATAACTTCCACCCTCTTCATTGTTACGATTGTATCCCTTTTGGCGTTGCTATCCTTTATAGTATATTTGTGTGTGTGACCACTTTTATCCATACTTTCACGCAAGAATGATAGTTTTAGTGTTTTTCTCCGGCAATTCGTTAGCAAATCCTATCATATACACCATGAAGATGCAGGGAGTCCGCGCAGGCCTGGTAGAATTATTTAGCAAGTCTACAAACGACGAAAACGCAGCCACTTTTCCACTTCGACGTAACTGAAGCGACAGTATCTGGTCTATGCATTTTTCCCTTCAGTTATCCCCACTTTCAGTGGTGAATGCAATGATACTCAGTGTCAAAAAGACTTCTCTCATGGGTAGGACTCGTCTCGTTTGGTTAGCGTACAGTAAATGAAATGATAAAGTTACAAAAGGACATAAAAAACAAGTACGTCCTGTTCAAACAGGATTAGAAAGGGCGTCTAATTTAAGCCATAGTTCAGTCGTCATTTACGTTCGGGGAAGGGCTTGGGTTGCCTATTAAAAGTGGGAATTGGAGCAAATCGGTGTGAGAGTGTTGTCAGAGTGGTAAGAGAAACTGTGATTCGATTCAGTTTCGAAAATTCAGTGTCTCAAATCCAGTTAGAAATGGCAACGTCTGTTTACTTAACCAAAAATGTCATTTAAAGTTTGACTCAGTATTACTCGCCAGATGAAGCCATTATGGCTCTTAGTAAAAATGATTGGTCAACACTTTTATTAATAATACATATATGCAATAAAATGGCGCAGCCGGTCTAGCAAACATTTTTCTTTTGTGCCCTAATTGAAACGCGAGTACATCTGACACGTAGACAGACGAGACTTGTGTCTTGTCTCTCGTCAATAGCGTAACGTTGCAATGGCCGTATTCACACTACAGACGGGTTATCCATTGGATAATTCGCGTCAGACAGATAATACGTCTTAATTTAAAAAGGGAACGGTCTTAATTTTGGATGGACAATCCGCCTGACTTTATTCATCTCTTTTTCCGTCAGTTTTGACGGATCTTGAACATCAGGGGAAGATCTGGCAAAAGTGAAAAACTGCACCCAGAAAAAGATTTCAACTGGCAAAACACAAAGGTTAAAGTGCTCGGAGTTTGGGTATCAACTGATCTTGAAACTACAATCAAACTTAACTTCGTCGAGAAAATAGAAAAAATGCGGAACTGCTTGGGCTGCTGGTCAGGTCGAAGACTAAGCCTTATAGGGAAAATAACAGTTCTTAAGAGTCTGGTTGCCTCCCAAGTAATTCATCTTTTGTCGCCTCTTCAAACCAATGCTCAAATTATAAAACAATTAAATGATCTCTTTTTTGACTTCCTTTGGAACAGTAAAGGCGATAAAATCAAGAGAAACGTTACCACACAAAATTATGGCAACGGAGGTCTTAGAATGATCGACATTTCTTCTTTTAATAAAGCCCTCAAGTCCGTGTGGATAAGAAAGTACCTGGACGAAAATAACAAGGGGAAATGGAAACTTTTTTTCGACGCTGAGCTCGAAAAACTTGGAGGCCAAACTGTTTTTAGGGGCAACCTTGAAATAAAAGACTCGAAGAAGCTTGCTAACAATCTTAGTCCCTTTCTGAAAGAGATTCTCGAGATATGGTCTGAATTAAACTATCAAGGTTCAATAGAAACGGTAGAGTCCTTCCTCACACAAAGCCTGTGGTATAATTCTTTGATTAGAGTTATGGACAAACCGGTCTACTATAAAAGTTGGTATCAAATAGGCATTTCTCAGGTGAATCAAATCGTTAAGGAACAACGAAGTACTTTCTTGTCACCAACAGAATTTGAAACAAAGTATCATACAAAGGTTTGCCCTTTGACATTCTATGGAATGACATCTACCCTCCGAGAGCTCTGGAAAAATAAAAAACTGCCAAGTGTACCACTAAACTGTAAAGAACAAGAGTCTTTCACATCAGCCTTTTTAAAATCGAAAAAGCCCAGCAGACTAGCTTATCAAAAACTGGTGGAATTAAAATGTAACCAATTAAAATTTCTAGTCAGGAGAAATGGAGCAAAGTTTTCCCAGAGGCTCGTGATTTAAACTGGCATAACGCATATATGACCGCTTTTAAATGTACCAAAAGCACCAAACTGACTGAATTTCAATTTAGATTCCTTCATCAAACTTTGGCAACAAACGTATCTTTAGTCAAAATGGGATACAAAGATAATATTAGGTGTTCATTTTGCCATGAAGAAGCTGAAAACTTCGCGCATCTTTTCTGGTTCTGCAGCAAAATAGAACTTTTCTGGAAACACCTTATTGCCTTTCTAAAGGATGGTAAACTTTTACCCAACGACTATCTCCTTAGCAGTCTTGTCGTCTTGGGTCTGATGCCTGATACTTCTAAAAACAAAGCCGCAATTAACTTCGTTCTGTTACTTGCGAGATTCTACATTTGGCTTTGCAGAAGTAAAGGAAATATACCAACTATTGAAAATTTTAAGCCTTTTTTAAAACAATATAATAAAGAAATTGAACCTTTCCCTCTTTAGTAACCTTTTACCAGTTTGGGGTCTCTCGCTCTTTTTACACTTTCCTTCCTACTAGACATTCCCTTCCTATTTTCCTCGCTTCAACTTTCAAAGTATATAAAGCTAATTTCCGTGAATCAGCAGAGAAAATATCTTTAATCTCTTTTTTCTCCTTTGAGTTAGAACTACAGTTAACTAAAATTTGCCATACTTCCCACCCCCTTTTCTTTTTTTCTGTTTTTGTAGCGTATGTAATCCGTAATGTAAGTAGTGCAAGTAGCTGTTTTATATATGTAAAGCGTGGAGTATAGTACTTTTAGTAGTGTAAGCATCTCATTGTAAGTAAGTATTGCAAGTTTTGTATTGTAAGTAGAGTATAGTATTGTTACTAGCGTAAGTATCTCACATTGTAAATAAGTTTTTTTTTTGTAAGTAGAGTATAGTTCTGTTAGTAGCGTAAGTATCATACATTGTTTGTAAGTAAGTATTGTAAGTAAGTACCTTGCAATTGAAAAAAAAAAAAATGATTGGTCAATGCATGTAAGCAATAAACTGGCGCAGCCAGTCAAACAAACATTTGTCTTTTGTGCCCTAATTGCAACGCGAGTAACATCTGACTCGTCGACAGACTAGAGTTGTGTCTTGTCTCTCGTCAATAGCGTAACGTTACAATGTCCGTATTCACACTAGAGACGGGTTATCCGTTGGATGATTCACGTCAGACAGATAATGCATCTTAATTTAAAAATGGAACGGTCTTAATTTTGGATGGACAATCTGCCTGACTTTATTCATCTGTTTTTCCGCCAGTTTTGACGGATCTTGAAGATCAGGGGAAGATGGATTATCCGTCTCAGACGGATAATCCGTCTCTAGTGTGAAAACGGCCATTCTTAGCGGCCAATAAACGAATTCAAATTACCCTATTTTTATCCAACCGTTCGAAAGCAGTTCTTGGATTTTCCTCTGCTAAACACCTTAAAGAAGACTTTTTGAAACAGACTGTTATCTACTTTGAGGTCTGTCATTTCAAGCACGATTGCGGCTAAGTTCGCGCGTCAAATATTTATTTTTTATACGATTTTATGAAACACCTCCTGAAGTTACTACAGGACCAACGTTGATTAGTCACAATCCAAGTAATCAGGAGTTACATTCCAAATAATCGAAGCACTGTTAACAGCGATTGATAGCAGTCTAACAACCGGGCTATGTGATGAATTTCAATCACAGTATACAACCATCAATCGGCCTTTCCTGGACCCGCTCTAGCCTTCTAGAGTTTGATTGGCATTCCAAAAGTGCCGCACACTATGCTACAATAAGTAAGATGAGGAAGTATAGCAGCCTTAAACATAAAAATGCTGCAACTTAGCCTTTGTTGGGATAATATTTCGTAATCTCAGTATGACCCCCACTTTCTTACTGCTCTTTTTACAGGCGATACTGATATGATCTGAAAAAGATAATTCGTTGTCAATAGTAACACCGCAAAATCAAACAGTGTAATACTATTTCGCGCCGCTCAATGCTAAAGTGCTTGAGGTTGATATTTATCTGTCCTTTGTCTGTTCTACTAATAATCATATACTCGCATACTTTTTATAAACCCATGAGCCCGAAGCTTCAATAGTAACAGGGGATGGTGTAAACAGTCGAAGGCCTTACTCATGCTAGTTGATGTACCCCTCGTCACTTGGGCCGATAGAATCTTTTTAAACACTTTAACGTGATCTGATTTCTTGGTTTGCCCGTACGTTTGAAAATCATGTAGTCTGAGTCATGGGTATGGGTATGCCCTCGAGCTCGGTGGTAAACCCATGCAAGATTATTAAGAAGCTATTTAACAGGAGCTTCGCTTTTAGGCTTTAAATTCATATACTGTATAAACTTTACTAATATCATAGATTCCAGCGCCTTATCCAGACGTGGACAAATCTGTAACAAAAAGAGGGCTGCTGAGTGGAGCGAAAGAAGAGAAATTTTAGAAAACCGATAACGATGTACAATTATGGAACGTGATCTTTATTTTGCACTGCTGCTCTATAAAAACATCTTTGAAGAGCAATCTTAGTCTAACAAGAAGGCTCTATTATCTTCACTGAGCCTTTAATGTGAGCCTTAAAGTCGGGCCACTGGAACAAGCTAAGTTCCCCACTCCGGTTAGACATGACTTGGACATGCGCTTGATTTCTTGCTCTTTTATGACGTGATCCCAGATATTAACATCTGTTAGCTCTCCAATGAAAGACTGTCTGGCATCAAAACGTTCTCCAACTGAGTCTTGCTCTTGACCTAGCACCAATGCTCCTCCGGGACGAATCATGTTACCTACGAAAATTACAGGAGAATTGAGAGATACCTTGAAATCGTTATCATCCTTCCCTTCACGGCATGCTACAAGAAATTGCTGCATGAATATTGTTATCCTAGGCCTTTCAAACTGAGACAAGCAATCAGAAATGTTTCACACAGCAAAAGGATAAACTCGCTCAGGTGAAAATTGGCATTTGAACTAATTACCTGTACGGCATGTGGTCTAAATCGGACATCAAAGTTAAAAAAACGCAGCCTTAGTTATACTTGTCAGTATCATGTTAATATTTGAAATTTAGAATTATAACTATAGGCTAAAGCTGACTGAAAATTAATAAACTGAATTGTGAATCAAATCCGAATTACGACTTCGATCAGTCTTTTCTCATTTATCATCATTCTTTAACAAAATGAATTTTTCAAACTAGTAATGATGATTATAGAAATGATATAGAGGGATAATTAATCGGGTGTAGGTCCTTTTATGTTACTAAGTCACCTGTTTCCAATCCTTTACCACTGGCTTCGACTTTACCGTCTTTACACAGCCTCCAATATCCAGCGTTATTCTCCCATGTAACACAGATATGATGCCATTTTCCGTCGTTTGCCGATACAGAAGTTCTCCTAATTAACAAATAGATTCCATGTTGCCGTGCGTCTCAGTCAGTAATAGATCACAGATGACGTCAAAATGTCGTAAAAACAAAGAAGAGGCACACGAGCCGCAGGCGAGTGTGTCACTGTTGTTTTTACCACATTTTGACGTCCTCTGTGATCTATTACTGAACAGACCCAAGGCATCATGGAATCTATTTGTTTTTTATACAATAACTGAGATTCTACGCGCGCTGTGATTGGCCGATGCCTGTTATCTATTAGAGGACAGATGCACGAATGACGTCACTGCGTGGCGTGACCCGCGCGCGTGATCAAAGTTCATAGCAGTCAGTCGTGCCGGCAAAGATTTTCAAAACTCCGGGCCAAAACAAAGCGAAAAATATTCAGCTTTATTCGAAGACTTCAGTGAAAAAGAAACCGCCGAATACCAATCACAGTGAGAGCCATTTAACTCAGCTAAACATGCCAAAAGTCTGCCTGCAAAAAACTATCAAAAGCTGCTTGAAAGTTATGTTGTCGAAAAGTTTGCGGACGCCGCGGAAAATCCACGAATGCTGATGAATGGCAGCGATTGAACACTTTCAGTTGTAGCTTACTGAGTCGGATAACTCTCCAAATGAAATAAAGGCTAGTTTTTCCGTTGATGTTTTAATTTTGAATGCTTCTGTTTATTCGTCGGGTTAGCAGTTAAGTTTTTGTGACAGATTTTCGAAAACTTTATCGTGATTCAAACCCGGGAATGAAGCTGGAATGAATGGACGTTGGAAGGAAGCTTGTTTACCTCATCCGTGACGGCCTTGCTTAAGAACTAAAATTTTCTGTTATTGTATAAAACAAATAGATTCCATTTTGCCGTGCGTCTGTTCAGTTATAGATCCCAGAAGACGTCAAAATGTGGTAAGAACATGAGTGACCCACTCGGCTCCGCCTCGTGGGCCACTTTTCTGTTCTTACCACATTTTGACGTCATCTGTGATCTATGACTGAACAGACGCACGGCAAAATGGAATCTATTTGTTAAATACAATGATCAGAAAAGAAAAAGACCGATACACATACCTGCCTCGAACCGCTTGACCTTTTGAGGATTTGTGCTAGTTTAGGCATTGTTTAAGTCCCAAACCCAACTTTTCATCTTAGCTTCTTCTTTATCTTACTTGTGTACAGTTTCTTCGAAAAGTTTTTGCACCGTCTTTTCTTGCTCAAAGAAGAATACTAGCGAAAACATTTTGCAAAACAGCGAGTCCCTCGTAGCGAAGACACACGACGGCAACTGTTGTGAAGATTTCTTGTAGTTTAGGCATTGTCAAGTGGTCAATAGCTTTTTTGGTCTCCGTTTCTCCATTTTTCTTCTTTGTAAATAGCTCCTGCTAAACTTTTTCCGAAGCTTTCACTTGCCTCAATCCGAAATAATCTCACAAACACTTTCAAAACCGCGTGCCATGTTGAACACAACAAAGAAAACAAGTTTCCCGTGACGTCATCCATGTAGCTGTACTCTAATAGATCATGGGCAACGACCAATCACAGCGCGGGTAGCATTCACATCATTGTATAAAAAAGTAATAGCATATGATTCATGAATAAGTTTTTAAAAACATATCACCTCTACCAAATAATTCAATGCCTATCTCTGTTCTGATTTTAGCTTCTTTAGCTTGCATTGTGTATACCTTACGTTAATTTGCACTGCGTCCATAAATGGACGGTCTGAAAAAGTCCGCTACAAGGGCTGCAGTGTAGTCAGACACCGTCATAAGTTTCGGTTTGCACCGTTATTATCATCAAAAGCATATCTATACGATCTCTTGCATGTGGTAGACTGATTTTTCTCCGTACTGGTATTAAAAAATACTTTGTCGGTTTTTTTTTTTTAACTTCTTTCCTCGACTGCGTGATTATAGTCCTTCTCAACGCTTTCTTAAAAATGATTCTACCTGCCAGAGTTTCTCACATAGAACACAAACTTTCGGTAGTCACAAAGAACCAGTTCTTCATCTACTTGTGGTACGGCATAGTGCAGAGGTGTTCCCCAATTCCCTGTATCAGAGGTCTTCATCCAGAGACATGCTGTAACTTTTTTAAGGCTTGGCATTCCTCGCCTTATGATGGCATAATCACTGGTCCCTTTTCGCGGAAAATGCAAAGCGTACTTATTTGCTTTTAAGAGATATGAAGGAATTTTATAAGTAGAATTTTTCTTGCTGTACCGAAGTTATTAGTTTTAATGCATTGGTCAATTGCAATTGTCGAAAATTTATTAATAAATATGCAAGAGAATAATAAAAGCTGATCGAGTCATGAAGTGAAGGAAGTAAAAACATTTTAGAACTTTGAAGGAGAAACGAACTTTACTTTTCGGTTCAATTTGATTAACTTTCGAAAAAAAAAGATAAAAGATTATCTTTCTTAGTGAAATTCAAACTACTGGATCACATGAAAGTACAAAGACAAAAGTACCATCTCTTTCGAAAGACGATAATCTCTGAGAGATCGACATCAACTTCGCAAGTAGTTCTGCATTTGACTTGTTCATTTCTCTGTTGCTTTCCTTCAGAGCCGCAACCGTTTCGGACAAATAACTGATTGTTTTGTTCATTCCGACCCGTTGCCTTCTAATCTCGGCACTGGAGGAGTTTCGATTATCATCGAAGCCCTTGAGTTTCTTCCTTCTCCATTGTTCTGAACAAAGATTGTACGCTTTGGTTCATCACATTCAGGTTTCTTTCGATCTTCTCCATGGATTTCACCCTCTTATCCAAGGCATGTAGTTTGGTCAAAAACTTCATACTTCCTTTGTTCATTGACTGTCCTTTCAATGTGCCCTTGTCAACGAGATTAATTTTCGCCTCTCGCGCAGTAGACACAACAACTTCATTACGATCTCCCGAAATGAAAACTTTCCCATCAGAACCTGTTACGTTGGTTTTAGTGGACAATACGGTTTTGAAAACAAAAGCAAAACAAAGATAGAAGCGAATAAACTTTGAAAGCCGCATTTCGGCGGAATGATTCAAAAGTTTGAAAAAAGAAAGATGCCTCAGTTCTAAATTTTTTTGAAAAAAAAAATGTCTTGTGAGCTTAACAAACATTTTTTCCCGAAATGAATACCAATTACGTAAAGGCCAATAGCCAGCTGAATAGCTGGAAAGTCGAGGTACAAGTGATAACCATTTGACTATTTTGAGCTAAACTATGGCTGTCCAACTGCGCTGGTCGCTTAACAAGGCCGAATTAGCCTCGCACGAGGGCTATAGCTATCTCTACTAGAAGGGTTTGCGAAAGGAAGGGCTGCTTGTTTTTTATGTGTAACACAAGCTGCACTCCATAATTATGCGTAGACAATTCTTCAACAATAAAATTAACTTTTAATATCTATTTACAGTCTTGACATTTTGTCACTGTACTGTTTGATTTCTGTTAAAAATTCACGACTGTCTGATATCATTTGCATCCGAAATTGCCGCCCTGATGATACGATCGATATATAAATTAAACTGATTGTTGAACTCTCGACAGCAAGTTACTGATACTGTGCAACGTCATCAGATGATTTATACTTACTTAAACTCTAGCGAGGCTATGTGAAAAAGGAAAGTGTTACGGAGTAATTGACCTAAAACAACAAAAAAACAACTTATTTGTCTTGAAGAAATAGAGCTTAACCACAAGCGAATTAAGGAAAGAGCTCCAAATGACTGCCCTTTGTTAGCCTCGTTAAGCACCGATGATCAAAGTCTTGGTGCGTCTGTTTGTGACCTTTTATCTTCCCCAATGAGAATGATGAAAAGAATATATTTAAAAAGCAACTTCAAAATGATACAGTCACACTGACGCCATTTGCATTACTCTGTGCCATTGTTATCATTTTTGATTTTCTATCATATCTGTCTTGTTTGTTTTTTGTTTGTTCGTACAATTCTTCATCCCCCCGGGAAAAGTGGACCACTATCATACCCACTTCTGCTTGATAGATAGATAGATTTAGATATATGTTTTTTTTAACCTGCTCAATTCAACATACTATGATACAGATAAAATTTACATGGACAATTAATACAATTTAAATAAGGAATAAAATAATAACTTCAAGTAGAGAGCGAGTTGAGATCATCCAATTAGCAAAGGCTAATCTACAGGAAGACCCCAATAGAATACAATTACACACAAAAGTTAGAATATATTATTTTTATAAAAAGTATTTCTTCTAGAGCTAAGGCAGACAATTAATTAATATAACAATTAAGCATAGAATTCTTCAGAGCTTTACGAAACAGTCTAAGAGAATCTGATTTAGTAATACTTAGGGGGGCAAGGCATTCCAAAGTCGAGAACCAGTGAATTTTAGGCATGTATAACGGCAATTTTTTTTTCTTTCGTCTCTTCATATTGATTGTTTTATGCCGTTCATTTTCCTTTACATACTTTAAAATGTTACCAGAGTCTTGCTCTGGGTGAGCTCTCTGAGATGGTGGGATACAAAACAATGACCGGTCCATTAGATGTGATTATAATTCCACTCTCGGCTTCAAGAATATTAAATAGAGAATCTCCCATTGTAACAGATCCGTTCAATTTGTTGATTCATCTTGGAGTAGGGACATCTACTATCAGTCTCTCAAGTAAAGTTTAAACAGACGAGTGAGTTAAATCCTTTCTATTTTTAATTTCACCGAATCAGGGTGTAACATGATTTACTGACTTTTTGCCACTTCAAGCTTCAAAACCGCGACACCACAGTCTGTCGATTTCGCCGCCAGCTGACAGGCTGGGAGAGTGGCTTGCCTGCAGGGTCCTGCTGCTACAAAAGAAATATTCCCTAGATAACAACTGCATGAAAGGATTTTTCAATTTCATTGTACAGTTTAATATATTGCCAATAAGAAAATGAAAGTTCTGATGAGTAATCATTCAGATCAAAACGCTGGCAGGAGAGAACAGAGAAGAACAGGCACCGCTGATTATTTATTTGTGTAACATTACTCAACCGAAGAAACTTAACGAAGGCGTTATTAGGTCTAGCTTCGTCCTCTAAATTCTCGTTCTTTTTTTTAAAAAAATGAATTTTTTTCTTCTAAAGTCAGTGTTGATGCTATCTGTAATGACTGATCTGTGCGTTGAGTATGAAATCTAGAGAACTGAAGAGAAAGCTTTGGAGACTTCATGTATTTTCCAATACATTATCTAGAGCTACTTAGAATCAAATTTACAATTAATTAATAGAGTATGTGTTTGGTTTACAAAATTATTATAAAGGAAAATACTTAAAACAACTGGGGGCGTTCGCTTAATAGCTGATAAATATGGCTATGAGGAATTCAACTCTGATCAAAGATTTAAAAATATTGTGTCGAAGAAACAGAGCTTTAATTCAAACAAAAGGACAAAGAAACAGCTTTCAAAATACCATTCAGACCATTGCTCTAAGCTTGCCTCGTTAAGCACTAATGAGTTGAAATATTCATCTTTAATCCAAGTGACGGCGCGCCTTGTAACATGTTGTTTCAGGAGCCCATCAAATGGAGCCTCCATCTCCCATACAAGCCCTTGGAGTCAACCCTTTCCCGAGTAGATTTATAATTAGAACGGTTCCCAGGGGAGACTTCGCGCGCCGACGGTGGGAATAGCCAATCACAACGACTAAATGACACTGCTATTGTACTTCATGAAACAGCAGGAAATCCGGTGCTGACAGGCCAAACAAAATCATAAGCTAGTGAAACGTCACTTTAGCGTTTTCATCCTTCAGAGATTTTCTTTCTCTTCTTTCTAGCGGATAGATTATACTGTGGAGAGTTTTAAACTCTGACTATGTTAATCTTTATTTTGGTTGCTTGTCTCACATTAAGAGGCCATGAAGCTGGTCCGTTACATGCGTAATGATTAACTACTACCTGCAGTCTGTAGTTCTGACAGGATTCGTTTTCGTTAGCCAATCTTTTTGAGCATTAAGGTTCTTATTTCGGCTAAATGACTCAATATTAATGAAATTTTTAGTTTTTCAAGTTTTTTTCCGAAATGCGTTCGTCTGAATAAATACTGTGGCTGTTTTGTCCGTCAGTTAGTGTGATGATTCCCTGCTATGTTTTGTAACGCCGAGCCCAGCCATTGTTTTCTCGCAAAAAAGTGATCTACAGATGCGAATTCGAAGGAAAGAATTGGCCTACACTTCTACATTAATTGCTGAGAATCCTCCTGTTAGTCAGTCATAATTCTTTTGGCGCAGATACATTCCGTTTTGTTTTTCTTGAGATAAGAAGGTCTTTGGACTGAAGCGCGATGTCACAAATTCCACCGTTAGCAAATTACTTTTGAGTTAGCTTCACGGTCGAGCAACTGTTGTCTTCTGTTCAACTTTTCAAGTGCCAGTTTTGTCAGGCAACTCTCATGGTGATACAAGTCAGTTGTAAAGGAAGACTGCAATTTTTCTGAAGCATTCCTTCTTAGTTGCTACTAATAGGTCATCGCTTTTGCACACGGTGCTTAACTGGCGAAATCCACTCCACGGCGATGACAAAAATCAAATAATGCTGGCACTTTTTCGGCGCTGATCATCGAAAAGTTTCAAATCGTCCACAGAACGCTTAATCGTCAACTCTTTTCAAGGTGCATGCTTAAATGTGGGATGTATGACGGCAAAAAAAACCAAAACCAAACACTCGCAAAGAACCTTTCCGTGATCCTCAGTTCGCTGCCTTTGCCTTTGTCCCATCGCTTCATGCTCAGTCTCAGTCGGGTAATTCATTAACTTTTATTTCATCCCAGATCCCAGCGGCTGTAAAACTGTAAAAACGGACGTATAGTAAAAAAGGAAAACGGTCGAAGGACGGGCTTCTGAGTTCGACTTCATCCAACTTCATTTTTTTCACGGTGACATACGAGACTCACGGAAATATGACACTTTTCGCGGGAAACAAGCCGTTCTATTTATAAATCTACTCGGGAAAGGGTTAACTCAAGAAATTAATGTAGATGGAGGTTCCATTTGATGGGCTCCTGGTTGTTTCCATTATAATTCCACTTTATTTCTTAAATATCTTCATGGCAGGCTGGTGCAAGGAAGTAAAGCATCAGCACCCGTATCCTTCTTCGAAAGCTGTTTCAACGTTAAATGAAAGTTCTCCAATTTCCAATAACCCGTCAAGGAAGACCGGTTTAGATCAGCAATGGTTGAAAAGGGGGGCATTTCACATGGACTAAACGACAAAAGAAAATTGAGTTCCCCACCCCCCCCCCCCCCCCCCCCCACCCTTCTTGCTTGTTAGCAGGCCAGCCATTAAAGCACAATTTAACCCTTTGACTGCCTTCACAAAAGGACAGTGAATTCACTCTGGGGCACGCAAGGTCAATTTTCGGAAAATATCTGTCGGGAAGACGATTTGAGACCTAGAATTTTCGGAACATTTGTTGTAAAATTTCTTGCTTGCCTGCCTCTCCTGATTTTCGAACATCTAAAAAATGGTATAATTGCCCATTTTCAACAGATTTTTACCCTAACAAGGTCACCTAGAATTTTCGGGAGCCTTTTTTCTGCCTGAAATTTTCGAAAAGGTAAGTTTTGATCTCTATAATTTTCGGATCACTAGACTTTCAGCTAGGAAATCCGAACAGATGAAAAATTTTCAGGGGATAAACTTATGCCTATATCTACCGTTTAAATACTAAAATACGTTCGACAATGCTATGTTTAAGTGGTTTTGAACTATATTCTCGATGGATGCCCCTGTTCACTCCTTAATGAACTATTCAAAAAGCACGAGTAATGCAGAACAAAGATAAAAAGAAGGACAACCAGAAAGTCCTCCTTGCAATAATTATTATTGTCTATTTTTGTCTTCATTGTCTATTTCTGACAACCTAAACTACTACTCTGTGGATCGATGATGAGTCGCTAGCAAATGCGTTCGCTGATTATTTTATTGAAAAGATCACCACAATACGCGAAGAGTTACAGGAAAAAAGGGGTACTACAAACCACGCCTAAGTTGAGCTGCTGTACAGTGGCTTAAGTCAGTATCATGTGATGAACCGTCTGATCTGGTTCCTAGATCGACTTTGAAGTCGTGCATGCTAGATCCAATACCCGCTTCAGTCCTCAAAAACTGTTATGATCTTCTTCTTCCGTTTATCACAAAGGTTGTGAACTGTTCTTTGCAGAACTCCACGTTGACTTCAGACATGAAACGAACCATTGTCAGGCCCTCTCTCAAGAAACCATCACCTGATTACCAACTATACAAGAAACAGTGCATGCGTACAAAACCTGGGCTGTTGGAGGTTTAAATTATCTAATGACACTCGCTTTTATGACTCCTGCAAAGTTTTATGAAAATGGCAAATGGCGAGACTGAGGAATTCAAATGAACAATAACAAAAACTTTTTTTGTCTCAAGGAAACAAAGCTTAACCACGTACAGGCGACTGAAGGAAAATGCTCAAAATTACCACTGCCCTTTCTAAGTAACTTGGCGCTTCAAGCACTGATAATCAAAGTAATGGTGCGTCAGTAATTCAGTCTTTTATTCCTTCGCCATCGCATAGACATGCAGGTTTTTATAAAGCAACTTTAGAACGATACAGTCCCTTTCTTCTCCTTACTTCGATCTCATTGTTACCATTTTTAATTAACTTTGTTAAATTTTCCACCCTCCACTGGCAAAAATAGGTCACGGTGTTAATGTTGTCTTAGAAGCATTTTCATTGGCGTACATTTATAACGACACAATTATCTTCCTTTTTTATCTTTATATTAATTGTTTGAAAGCCGCTGATTGGGAGTAGGGGTGATTATAATTCGCCTCGTCACACTTGGATAAAAAAGAGAATCTCTAATGTGACAGATTAGTTTGTTGATTCACCTTAAAGCAGGAACATCTCCAAATCAGTCTCTCAAGGTAAGTTCAAAAGTAGAATAAACCCACCTTCATTGATCATTCCATCGAATCAAAGAATAAATTGGATTCTTTGTTAGTGAATATGTTGCCAAAGTACTTCAAGCCTGCGCTTTGCGTTTTTAAGTCTTGCCCAACTGAAACCTCGACTAAATCTGTTGATTATCGTTGCGAGCTTGCTTGGAGTGGCAATCACTCGCTTATACCCGTAGCTACAAAGCGTCCTCGAGATAGCAACAAAGGATTGCCACTGGAATTCAATGCAGTGTTTATTGTGTAAATGAGAAATTCAAAAACAAAATTGTCCCTGAGTAATCTTTTCATCAAAACAGAGGCGGGGTGTGGCATGCAAGTGCAATGCACGTTTGAACGTGAACAAGTCTGTGCGGTTGTAGATGCACACAACCGCGCTAAACCAATGGGGAAAGAACGAAAACCAGCTGACTATGTGCAATTATCGATTGAAAGTATATCATAGTCTACACCTTACCTTGCCAACTATAAACTATTAAATTTGGCCCTCCAAATTCACATTCTTGCCAAAGGAATCATGCATGGCCTAATCGTTTTAGAGTAGTGGGGGAAGCGGTTAATCGAAACCGACGAAAGTGAAAGTAACTGAAACATAATTAACTTCGCCCTGTTAGTTTCCATTAGAAACGAAAAATGTAGCTAAATAAATAAAGTTTCCACGATGGTTATTGAAATATATCTGAAGTGAAGCGGCCACAAATGAACGAGAAGTCAGTAGCACATTCACTGAAATTGCCTCTACATAATTAGTAAACTCCTCCCTAACTGTTTGCATAATTTGCAAATAAATGTGCTATCACTGAGTGGAATCAGATCACGCGATATCTAATTTATCTGACTGATGCCACGAGCTATTCTACCATAAACAGTTTTTTGGCCTGTTTCGTTCTCGTGAGCCTTGCCTGAGAAAAGCCAACCGTTGTTTACCTCTTGAAAGCGCTGAAGGGGAACATCCATCTCGCTTCACAACCTTAAACATACCAGTTGAAAATGCCCGTACACCAAATTATTTCTCTCCGTTTACTTGTCTTCGATGTTTAGTCTGGAATTTGCTGAAATTACTTTTTTTAGTTTAAGTTAACTGGCGCGTCAGCGCGTTTGCAGCCTTTTATTTTGTAGATGACGATATTATAAGTAAACAGAATCAACCGTCCATGAACTCTTATTAAAAATGATAGTCATCAGCGACCCTGAATCGACTTCTACCTTTTATTTTACTTTTCATTCCTCAATATTTCCTTTGTTGTTTTCGTCAAACACTCTATCCCCGTTAACCCGTGGGTGTAAGATTAGTGGCCAGCTAGTTTTGGTGGAGTAAGCCTTCAATCAGTTATAAACGAAGCTTCTCTTGTTTCTAATGTTCCGTTCACAAGGAAGAAATAGCATTTCAGCTTAGCAAAAAGGCAAAGGAATGATTTCAACGATGAGGAGGGTTAAGACAAGCGCCCACCGATTTTAGACCTTCTGCAGTCAATGCCTTAGCTCCATGGTCACACTGAAATAACTCTTGTCTATTAAATTATTCAAAAAGATTTAAATGCATAGCTTTAGACAAGAAGCAAACAACCAGAAAGTTCTCATTGTCATTGTCAACAACAACAACAACATAAGCTTTATTATTATTACTATCAGATCGTGAGTACTCTACTGTGACAAAAAACGGTATTTGAGCTTCACCTCAAACAATAACGAACGTTCTCAAAAATACCTTGCTTCAGGCGCTTAAAATATCGATGGTCGACAATAGCGCGTCCGTTTTCCTTTCATAGCTCAGTGTATTTTCCAAATTAGAGATGATAAAAAGAATGGATTTTCAATGCGCATTTCTTTCACCTTATTCTAATGATAAAGTTTTAATTTCGTCTAATATTCCCCAGGAAGAGTTGGTGACGTTGTTTGTTTGCGGTGTTTGTTAGAGGCATTTTAATTGTACAACGGCTCAATTATCTTCTTTTCTTATCCTCAAATTAATTGTTTTCAAGCAACTGATCATGCCCACGGGTAGGATTGATTAAAAAACCTTGTCACACTCGAACAAAAAAAAGAAAGAAACTCTCATTTTTTTGATAGTATCAGATTAGTTTGTTCATTAATTCACCTTGAAGGAGGAGCATCTCCAAATCAGTCTCTAAAGGTAAGTCTACTAAATTTGAGTACACCCCCTTCGATTTTTCATCCCACAGAATCAAAAGGCCATGACGAAATTCAAGCTCACTTTGTGCGTTTTTAATTCTTGCCACTTTGCAATACCGCGACCATTGCAGCGAGCTTACCGAGAGTGGCAATCACTAGCTTATGCCTGTAGCTACAAAATATCATCAAGATAGCAACAGAAAGAATTGTCCAATTCAGTGCACAGTTTACAGTAACAGATCCGTTCAATTTGTTGATTCATCTTGGAGTAGGGACATCTACTATCAGTCTCTCAAGTAAAGTTTAAACAGACGAGTGAGTTAAATCCTTTCCATTTTTAATTCCACCGAATCAGGGTGTAAATTTACTAACTTTTTGCCACTTCAAGCTTTTAAAGTTATGCCACTTTAATTGTTATTTACAAAACTGCGACACCACAGTCTGTCGATTTCGCCGCCAGCTGACAGGCTGGGAGAGTGGCTTGCCTGCAGGGTCCTGCGGCTACAAAAGAAATATTCCCTAGATAACAACTGCATGAAAGGATTTTTTAAGTACATTGTACAGTTTAATATATTGCCAATAAGAAAATGAAAGTTCTGATGAGTAATCATTCAGATCAAAATGCTGGCAGGAGAGAACAGAGAAGAACAGGCACCGCTGATTATTAATTTCTGTAACTCAACCGAAGAAACTTAACAAAGGCGTTATTAGGTCTAGCTTCGTCCTCTAAATTCTCGTTCTTTTTTTAAAAAAAATGAATTTTTTTCTTCTAAAGTCAGTGTTGATGCTATCTGTAATGACTACTGAAGAGAAAGCTTTGGAGACTTCATGTATTTTCCAATACATTATCTAGAGGTACTTAGAATCAAATTTACAATTAAGTAATAGAGTATGTGTTTGGTTTACAAAATTATTATAAAGGAAAATACTTAAAACAAATGGGGGCGTTCGCTTAATAGCTGATAAATATAGCTATGAGGAATTCAACTCTGATCAAAGATTTAAAAATATTGTGTCGAAGAAACAGAGCTTTAATTCAAACAAAAGGACAAAGAAACAGCTTTCAAAATACCATTCAGACCATTGCTCCAAGCTTGTCTCGTTAAGCACTATACTAATGAGTTGAAATATTCATCTTTAATCCAAGTGACGGCGCGCCTTGTAACATGTTGTTTCCATTATAATTCCACTTTATTTCTTAAATATCTTCATGGCAGGCTGGTGCAAGGAAGTAAAGCATCAGCGCCCGTATCCCTCTTCAAAAGCTGTTTCAACGTTAAATGAAATTTCTCCAATTTCCAATAACCCGTCAAGGAAGACCGGTTTAGATCAGTAATGGTTGAAAAGGGGGGCATTTCACATGGACTAAACGACAAAAGAAAATTGAGTTCCCCCCACCCCCCCCCCCCCCTTCTTGCTTGTTAGCAGGCCAGCCATTAAAGCACAATTTAACCCTTTGACTGCCTTCACAAAAGGACATTGAATTCACTCTGGGGCACCCAACGTCAATTTTCGGAAAATATCTGTCCGGAAGACGATTTGAGATCTAGAATTTTCGGAACATTTGTTGTAAAATTTCTTGCTTGCCTGCCTCTCCTGATTTTCGAACATCTAAAAAATGGTATAATTGCCCATTTTCAACAGATTTTTACCCTAACAAGGTCACCTGGAATTTTCGTGAGCCTTTTTTCTGCCTGAAATTTTCGAAAAGGTAAGTTTTGATCTCTATAATTTCCGGATCACTAGACTTTCAGCTAGGAAATCCGGACAGATGAAAAATTTTCAGGGGATAAACATATGCCTATATCTACCGTTTAAATACTAAAATACGTTCGACAATGCTATGTTTAAGTGGTTTTGAACTATATTCTCGATGGATGCCCCTGTTCACTCCTTAATGAACTATTCAAAAAGCACGAGTAATGCAGAACAAAGATAAAGAGAAGGACAACCAGAAAGTCCTCCTTGCAATAATTATTATTGTCTATTTTTGTCTTTATTGTCTATTTCTGACAACCTAAACTACTATTCTGTGGATCGATGATGAGTCCGTAGCAAATGCGTTCGCTGATTATTTTATTGAAAAGATCACCACAATACGCGAAGAGTTACAGGAAAAAAGGGGTACTACAAACCACGCCTAAGTTGAGCTGCTGTACAGTGGCTCGGAGTTTAATGACTTTAAGTCAGTATCATGTGATGAACCGTCTGTTCTGGTTCCTAGATCGACTTTGAAGTCCTGCATGCTAGATCCAATACCCGCGTCAGTCCTCAAAAACTGTTATGATCTTCTTCTTCCGTTTATCACAAAGGTTGTGAACTGTTCTTTGCAGAACTCCACCTTGACTTTAGACATGAAACGAGCCATTGTCAGGCCCTCTCTCAAGAAACCATCACCTGATTACCAACTATACAAGAAACAGTGCATGCGTACAAAACCTGGGCTGTTGGAGGTTTAAATTATGTAAAGACACTCGCTTTTATGACTCCTGCAAAGTTTTATGAAAATGGCAAATGGCGAGACTGAGGAATTCAAATGAACAATAACAAAAACTTTTTTTGTCTCAAGGAAACAAAGCTTAACCACGTACAGGCGACTGAAGGAAAATGCTCAAAATTACCACTGCCCTTTCTAAGTAACTTGGCGCTTCAAGCACTGATAATCAAAGTAATGCATGGTGCGTCAGTAATTCAGTTTTTTATTCTTTCGCCATCGCATAGACATGCAGGTTTTTATAAAGCAACTTTAGAACGATACAGTCCCTTTCTTCTCCTTACTTCGATCTCATTGTTACCATTTTTAATTAACTTTGTTAAATTTTCCACCCTCCACTGGCAAAAATAGGTCACGGTGTTAATGTTGACTTAGAAGCATTTTCATTGGCGTACATTTATAACGACACAATTATCTTCCTTTTTTATCTTTATATTAATTGTTTGAAAGCCGCTGATTGGGAGTAGGGGTGATTATAATTCGCCTCGTCACACTTGGATAAAAAAGAGAATCTCTAATGTGACAGATTAGTTTGTTGATTCACCTTAAAGCAGGAACATCTCCAAATCAGTCTCTCAAGGTAAGTTCAAAAGTAGAATAAACCCACCTTCATTGATCATTCCATCGAATCAAAGAATAAATTGGATTCTTTGATAGTGAATATGTTGCCAAAGTACTTCAAGCCTGCGCTTTGCGTTTTTAAGTCTTGCCCAACTGAAACCTCGACTAAATCTGTTGATTATCGTTGCGAGCTTGCTGGGAGTGGCAATCACTCGCTTATACCCGTAGCTACAAAGCGTCCTCGAGATAGCAACAAAGGATTGCCACTGGAGTTCAATGCAGTGTTTATTGTGTAAATGAGAAATTCAAAAACAAAATTGTCCCTGAGTAATCTTTTCATCAAAACAGAGGCGGGGTGTGGCATGCAAGTGCAATGCACGTTTGATCGAGAACAAGTCTGTGCGGTTGTAGATGCACACAACTGCGCTAAACCAATGGGGAAAGAACGAAAACCAGTTGACTGTGTGCAATTATTTGGCCCTCCAAATTCACATTCTTGCCAAAGGAATCATGCATGGCCTAATCGTTTTAGAGTAGTGGGGGAAGCGGTTAATCGAAACCGACGAAAGTGAAAGTAACTGAAACATAATTAACTTCGCCCTGTTAGTTTCCATTAGAAACGAAAAATGTAGCTAAATAAATAAAGTTTCCACGATGGTTATTGAAATATATCTGAAGTGAAGCGGCCACAAATGAACGAGAAATCAGCAGCACATTCACTGAAATTGCCTCTACATAATTAGTGAACTCCTCCCTAACTGTTTGCATAATTTGCAAATAAATGTGCTATCACTGAGTGGAATCAGATCACGCGATATCTAATTTATCTGACTGATGCCACGAGCTATTCTACTATAAACAGTTTTTTGGTCTGTTTCGTTCTCGTGAGCCTTGCCTGAGAAAAGCCAACCGTTGTTTACCTCTTGAAAGCGCTGAAGGGGAACATCCATCTTCTTCACAACCTTAAACATACCAGTTGAAAATGCCCGCACACCAAATTATTTCTCTCCGTTTACTTGTCTTCGATGTTTGGTCTGGAATTTGCTGAAATTACTTTTTTTAGTTTAAGTTAACTGGCGCGTCAGCGCGTGTGCAGCCTTTATTTTGTAGATGACGATATTATAAGAAAACAGAATCAACCGTCCATGAACTCTTATTAAAAATGATAGTCATCAGCGACCCTGAATCGACTTCTACCTTTTATTTTACTTTTCATTCCTCAATATTTCCTTTGTTGTTTTCGTCAAACATTCTATCCCCGTTAACCCGTAGGTGTAAGATTAGTGGCCAGCTAGTTTTGGTGGAGTAAGCCTTCAATCAGTTATAAACGAAGCTTCTCTTATTTCTAATGTTCCTTTCACAAGGAAGAAATAGCATTTCAGCTTAGCAAAAAGGCAAAGGAATGATTTCAACGATGAGGAGGGTTAAGACAAGCGCCCACCGATTTTAGACCTTATGCAGTCAATGTCTTAGCTCCATGGTCACACTGAAATAACTTTTTTCTATTAATCAAAATGCATAGCTTTAGAAAAGAAGCAAACAACAAGAAAGTTCTCATTGTCATTATCAACAACAACAACAACATAAGCTTTATTATTATTACTATCAGATCGTGAGTACTCTACTGTGACAAAAACGGTATTTGAGCTTCACCTCAAACAATAACGAACGTTCTCAAAAATACCTTGCTTCAGGCGCTTAAAATATTGATGGTCGACAATAGCGCGTCCGTTTTCCTTTCATAGCTCACTGTATTTTCCAAATTAGAGATGATAAAAAGAATGGATTTTCAATGGGCATTACTTTCACCTTATTCTAATGATAAAGTTTTAATTTCGTCTAATATTCCCCAGGAATAGTTGGTGACGTTGTTTGTTTGCGGTGTTTGTTAGAGGCATTTTAATTGTACAACGGCTCAATTATCTTCTTTTCTTATCCTCAAATTAATTGTTTTCAAGCAACTGATCACGGGTAGGATTGATTAAAAAACCTTGTCACACTCGAACAAAAAAAAGAAAGAAACTCTCAGTTTTTTGATAGTATCAGATTAGTTTGTTCATTAATTCACCTTGAAGGAGGAGCATCTCCAAATCAGTCTCTAAAGGTAAGTCTACTAAATTTGAGTACACCCCCTTCGATTTTTCATCCCACAGAATCAAAAGGCCATGACGAAATTCAAGCTCACTTTGTGCGTTTTTAATTCTTGCCACTTTGCAATACCGCGACCATTGCAGCGAGCTTACCGAGAGTGGCAATCACTAGCTTATGCCTGTAGCTACAAAATATCATCAAGATAGCAACAGAAAGAATTGTCCAATTCAGTGCACAGTTTACAGTAACAGATCCGTTCAATTTGTTGATTCATCTTGGAGTAGGGACATCTACTATCAGTCTCTCAAGTAAAGTTTAAACAGACGAGTGAGTTAAATCCTTTCCATTTTTAATTCCACCGAATCAGGGTGTAAATTTACTAACTTTTTGCCACTTCAAGCTTTTAAAGTTATGCCACTTTAATTGTTATTTACAAAACTGCGACACCACAGTCTGTCGATTTCGCCGCCAGCTGACAGGCTGGGAGAGTGGCTTGCCTGCAGGGTCCTGCGGCTACAAAAGAAATATTCCCTAGATAACAACTGCATGAAAGGATTTTTTAAGTACATTGTACAGTTTAATATATTGCCAATAAGAAAATGAAAGTTCTGATGAGTAATCATTCAGATCAAAATGCTGGCAGGAGAGAACAGAGAAGAACAGGCACCGCTGATTATTAATTTCTGTAACTCAACCGAAGAAACTTAACAAAGGCGTTATTAGGTCTAGCTTCGTCCTCTAAATTCTCGTTCTTTTTTTAAAAAAAATGAATTTTTTTCTTCTAAAGTCAGTGTTGATGCTATCTGTAATGACTACTGAAGAGAAAGCTTTGGAGACTTCATGTATTTTCCAATACATTATCTAGAGGTACTTAGAATCAAATTTACAATTAAGTAATAGAGTATGTGTTTGGTTTACAAAATTATTATAAAGGAAAATACTTAAAACAAATGGGGGCGTTCGCTTAATAGCTGATAAATATAGCTATGAGGAATTCAACTCTGATCAAAGATTTAAAAATATTGTGTCGAAGAAACAGAGCTTTAATTCAAACAAAAGGACAAAGAAACAGCTTTCAAAATACCATTCAGACCATTGCTCCAAGCTTGTCTCGTTAAGCACTATACTAATGAGTTGAAATATTCATCTTTAATCCAAGTGACGGCGCGCCTTGTAACATGTTGTTTCCATTATAATTCCACTTTATTTCTTAAATATCTTCATGGCAGGCTGGTGCAAGGAAGTAAAGCATCAGCGCCCGTATCCCTCTTCAAAAGCTGTTTCAACGTTAAATGAAATTTCTCCAATTTCCAATAACCCGTCAAGGAAGACCGGTTTAGATCAGTAATGGTTGAAAAGGGGGGCATTTCACATGGACTAAACGACAAAAGAAAATTGAGTTCCCCCCACCCCCCCCCCCCCCCCCTTCTTGCTTGTTAGCAGGCCAGCCATTAAAGCACAATTTAACCCTTTGACTGCCTTCACAAAAGGACATTGAATTCACTCTGGGGCACCCAACGTCAATTTTCGGAAAATATCTGTCCGGAAGACGATTTGAGATCTAGAATTTTCGGAACATTTGTTGTAAAATTTCTTGCTTGCCTGCCTCTCCTGATTTTCGAACATCTAAAAAATGGTATAATTGCCCATTTTCAACAGATTTTTACCCTAACAAGGTCACCTGGAATTTTCGTGAGCCTTTTTTCTGCCTGAAATTTTCGAAAAGGTAAGTTTTGATCTCTATAATTTCCGGATCACTAGACTTTCAGCTAGGAAATCCGGACAGATGAAAAATTTTCAGGGGATAAACATATGCCTATATCTACCGTTTAAATACTAAAATACGTTCGACAATGCTATGTTTAAGTGGTTTTGAACTATATTCTCGATGGATGCCCCTGTTCACTCCTTAATGAACTATTCAAAAAGCACGAGTAATGCAGAACAAAGATAAAGAGAAGGACAACCAGAAAGTCCTCCTTGCAATAATTATTATTGTCTATTTTTGTCTTTATTGTCTATTTCTGACAACCTAAACTACTATTCTGTGGATCGATGATGAGTCCGTAGCAAATGCGTTCGCTGATTATTTTATTGAAAAGATCACCACAATACGCGAAGAGTTACAGGAAAAAAGGGGTACTACAAACCACGCCTAAGTTGAGCTGCTGTACAGTGGCTCGGAGTTTAATGACTTTAAGTCAGTATCATGTGATGAACCGTCTGTTCTGGTTCCTAGATCGACTTTGAAGTCCTGCATGCTAGATCCAATACCCGCGTCAGTCCTCAAAAACTGTTATGATCTTCTTCTTCCGTTTATCACAAAGGTTGTGAACTGTTCTTTGCAGAACTCCACCTTGACTTTAGACATGAAACGAGCCATTGTCAGGCCCTCTCTCAAGAAACCATCACCTGATTACCAACTATACAAGAAACAGTGCATGCGTACAAAACCTGGGCTGTTGGAGGTTTAAATTATGTAAAGACACTCGCTTTTATGACTCCTGCAAAGTTTTATGAAAATGGCAAATGGCGAGACTGAGGAATTCAAATGAACAATAACAAAAACTTTTTTTGTCTCAAGGAAACAAAGCTTAACCACGTACAGGCGACTGAAGGAAAATGCTCAAAATTACCACTGCCCTTTCTAAGTAACTTGGCGCTTCAAGCACTGATAATCAAAGTAATGCATGGTGCGTCAGTAATTCAGTTTTTTATTCTTTCGCCATCGCATAGACATGCAGGTTTTTATAAAGCAACTTTAGAACGATACAGTCCCTTTCTTCTCCTTACTTCGATCTCATTGTTACCATTTTTAATTAACTTTGTTAAATTTTCCACCCTCCACTGGCAAAAATAGGTCACGGTGTTAATGTTGACTTAGAAGCATTTTCATTGGCGTACATTTATAACGACACAATTATCTTCCTTTTTTATCTTTATATTAATTGTTTGAAAGCCGCTGATTGGGAGTAGGGGTGATTATAATTCGCCTCGTCACACTTGGATAAAAAAGAGAATCTCTAATGTGACAGATTAGTTTGTTGATTCACCTTAAAGCAGGAACATCTCCAAATCAGTCTCTCAAGGTAAGTTCAAAAGTAGAATAAACCCACCTTCATTGATCATTCCATCGAATCAAAGAATAAATTGGATTCTTTGATAGTGAATATGTTGCCAAAGTACTTCAAGCCTGCGCTTTGCGTTTTTAAGTCTTGCCCAACTGAAACCTCGACTAAATCTGTTGATTATCGTTGCGAGCTTGCTGGGAGTGGCAATCACTCGCTTATACCCGTAGCTACAAAGCGTCCTCGAGATAGCAACAAAGGATTGCCACTGGAGTTCAATGCAGTGTTTATTGTGTAAATGAGAAATTCAAAAACAAAATTGTCCCTGAGTAATCTTTTCATCAAAACAGAGGCGGGGTGTGGCATGCAAGTGCAATGCACGTTTGATCGAGAACAAGTCTGTGCGGTTGTAGATGCACACAACTGCGCTAAACCAATGGGGAAAGAACGAAAACCAGTTGACTGTGTGCAATTATTTGGCCCTCCAAATTCACATTCTTGCCAAAGGAATCATGCATGGCCTAATCGTTTTAGAGTAGTGGGGGAAGCGGTTAATCGAAACCGACGAAAGTGAAAGTAACTGAAACATAATTAACTTCGCCCTGTTAGTTTCCATTAGAAACGAAAAATGTAGCTAAATAAATAAAGTTTCCACGATGGTTATTGAAATATATCTGAAGTGAAGCGGCCACAAATGAACGAGAAATCAGCAGCACATTCACTGAAATTGCCTCTACATAATTAGTGAACTCCTCCCTAACTGTTTGCATAATTTGCAAATAAATGTGCTATCACTGAGTGGAATCAGATCACGCGATATCTAATTTATCTGACTGATGCCACGAGCTATTCTACTATAAACAGTTTTTTGGTCTGTTTCGTTCTCGTGAGCCTTGCCTGAGAAAAGCCAACCGTTGTTTACCTCTTGAAAGCGCTGAAGGGGAACATCCATCTTCTTCACAACCTTAAACATACCAGTTGAAAATGCCCGCACACCAAATTATTTCTCTCCGTTTACTTGTCTTCGATGTTTGGTCTGGAATTTGCTGAAATTACTTTTTTTAGTTTAAGTTAACTGGCGCGTCAGCGCGTGTGCAGCCTTTATTTTGTAGATGACGATATTATAAGAAAACAGAATCAACCGTCCATGAACTCTTATTAAAAATGATAGTCATCAGCGACCCTGAATCGACTTCTACCTTTTATTTTACTTTTCATTCCTCAATATTTCCTTTGTTGTTTTCGTCAAACATTCTATCCCCGTTAACCCGTAGGTGTAAGATTAGTGGCCAGCTAGTTTTGGTGGAGTAAGCCTTCAATCAGTTATAAACGAAGCTTCTCTTATTTCTAATGTTCCTTTCACAAGGAAGAAATAGCATTTCAGCTTAGCAAAAAGGCAAAGGAATGATTTCAACGATGAGGAGGGTTAAGACAAGCGCCCACCGATTTTAGACCTTATGCAGTCAATGTCTTAGCTCCATGGTCACACTGAAATAACTTTTTTCTATTAATCAAAATGCATAGCTTTAGAAAAGAAGCAAACAACAAGAAAGTTCTCATTGTCATTATCAACAACAACAACAACATAAGCTTTATTATCATTACTATCAGATCGTGAGTACTCTACTGTGACAAAAACGGTATTTGAGCTTCACCTCAAACAATAACGAACGTTCTCAAAAATACCTTGCTTCAGGCGCTTAAAATATTGATGGTCGACAATAGCGCGTCCGTTTTCCTTTCATAGCTCACTGTATTTTCCAAATTAGAGATGATAAAAAGAATGGATTTTCAATGGGCATTACTTTCACCTTATTCTAATGATAAAGTTTTAATTTCGTCTAATATTCCCCAGGAATAGTTGGTGACGTTGTTTGTTTGCGGTGTTTGTTAGAGGCATTTTAATTGTACAACGGCTCAATTATCTTCTTTTCTTATCCTCAAATTAATTGTTTTCAAGCAACTGATCACGGGTAGGATTGATTAAAAAACCTTGTCACACTCGAACAAAAAAAAGAAAGAAACTCTCAGTTTTTTGATAGTATCAGATTAGTTTGTTCATTAATTCACCTTGAAGGAGGAGCATCTCCAAATCAGTCTCTAAAGGTAAGTCCACTAAATTTGAGTACACCCCCTTCGATTTTTCATTCCACAGAATCAAAAGGCATGTTGCCATGACGAAATTCAAGCTCACTTTGTGCGTTTTTAATTCTTGCCACTTTGCAATACCGCGACCATTGCAGCGAGCTTACCGAGAGTGGCAATCACTAGCTTATGCCTGTAGCTACAAAATATCATCAAGATAGCAACAGAAAGAATTGTCCAATTCAGTGCACAGTTTACAGTGTGAATAAAAAGTTAAAAAAAATTGATCAGAGTAACTTCCATTAAAACAGAGGCGGGGTGTGGCATGCAAGTGCAATATTCAATATGCGGTTGTATGAACAAAGCTGAGCTAAACAATTAATACACAGTAGTGCGGCGGGTTAACGAGCAAAAACCAGCTGATTTCCCGCAGTTCTAGATTAGAGCAGAACTTAGTAGTTATTCATTGAAAGTATAGTACACTGCACCCCGTTTTTTGCCAAACAAAAATAATTTATTTGACTCACATTCTTGCCAAAGAAATCAAACATGACATGGTTTGAGTCATTACAAGTAATTAACGCAGGAAGGTCATCAGTTAAGGTCTCGGTTAAATGAAAATTTTAGTACATTGCTCGATTTTGTTTCTGTTTTTTTTTTTTTATTTTTGGCATGAGTGGGTCCTAAATTTTATTTTGGCAGAAAAAGAACATCAGAAAGTGCTTTTTAACCCTTCTAAAATGAGCCTTTTCTGTTTCCCGCCATAAGTTGCGCGCGAAAAGTGATTGACAGCCCCTGTCTATTGCGTGACACTCACTCTATTTTAGACGCAAAAATCAAAATTCTCCGACCTCCAGTCGCGACAGGTTTTAAGCTATCGCTTTGAAACTTTCAGATATGATGGATAATGATATAGACTCAAAAGGGGTGTGAGGAATTTTCCGATTTCCCTTTGTAACTCATTTTATGTCAGTTTCTTTGCGTAAATCGCGCTCGAGATTCGACTTTTAAGTTTGAAATGCAATAATTCCGCTAAAACGAGACATATGCAAATTTTCTCACACCCTTTTTTAGGTCTTTTATCTGTCAATCAGAGGCAATAAAAAGGAAGTGAATATTTAACAACGCGAAAGGGCTGGAGCATCAGCAGTAAACTCGATACGTCTGAGTTCGAGAGGAAAAAACTTAAGCGCCTTTTGAAATTCGATGAAATAAAATATTTTATAAGGTAATTTAGTCTTTTAGCTTTAATTTGATATATAACTTGCCTTTGTAGCGAAAATACTCGCGCGACTAGAATTTTTTTCTGTGGGCACCTCGTTTTCCTTTACCGAGACCTTACTCTGAACTGACTGAGAGCAATCTAACTGTTCTATTATTTTCCATTCAAAATTGCAAAATCTGATAAAGTTTCCACGAGGGGTATTGAAATGCATCGGTAGTCAAGCTATTACAAATGAGAAGTACATTCTTTAAATTTGCCTTAGTTAACGCTTTGCATGAATTAAGGAACTGTTAGTCCTGTCTTCTGCCCGTGTTTGTACACCTCCAAACACAATTATCAAATAAATCTGTTGCCGCTAAGTGGAATCAGATCACGAAAATGGCCAATCACTGTTACCCCCCCCCCCCCCCCCCCCAAAGCCCCCCCCAAAGTCTTATGAGTCTGGCGGTTTGGTTCTCGTGAGTCTTGCCTGATTGGGAGTAGGAGTGATTATAATTCGCCTCGTCACACTTGGATAAAAAAGAGAATCTCTAATGTGACAGATTAGTTTGTTAGTCTTATGAGTCTGGCGGTTTGGTTCTCGTGAGTCTTGCCTGGAAAAAGCCAACCTTTGTTTACCTCTTGAAAGCACTAAAGGATAAACCACCATCTCGCGCTACAAAACATTTTTTCCACCTCCAATTTATCTGGTTGTTACTGAAAACAGTTTGAAAGTGTCCCTACACACAATTTGTTCTCTCCAATAGTCAACTACAGTTCAGAATTTCATGAAATCTCCTTTTAAGTTGAGTGGCGCGTTCGCGTTTTTGTATTTTCCCAATTGGAAATGATGAAAAGAATGGATGCTGCAATCAAGAAGAGCAACTTTAACTAGGATTTTTAATGCACTCCATCTTTGACCTCATTCTAAAGATTCAATTATAATTGTCATTAAACCCCACTGACACGAGTGGGTAACGGGTGTTTGAAATATCGTACCCGCGTTTCCACAAGGACTTGCGGTCCAGCGACTACAAATGAGAAGTGCTTTCTTTAAATTGGCTTTAATACGAAATTAAGGAATCTTGAGTTGTTAACAGCGATTGATAGCATGACTTGAATGGTGAATTAAAGAACATGGCATGCCGGTGGTGCACCTATAATAAGGAAAGAAAACTTTCGTTTTTCACACTAATCAGCTCAAACCCGTCTGCTCACTAATCGAATCGTTCAAAAACAAACAACAGTAGATGAAAATAAACTTTTCGCTTGAAGGAATCTGCAGTGGCGCTCGATTGCGTCCTCTTAACCTTTTCGAAAGAATATTGCGTTCACAAGTATATAATTTCATTCATGACCTAAGCATGGAAAAACTGCAGCACGCGGTGAAAGTACTGCAGTGCATCTTCTAGGCTCGATTACCAGCCACTATTTTTCTTATATTCGGGAAATGATTGCGCGCTTCCCTGGATTTCTGCCCTAAACGAGGAGAAACAAAGGCGCACCATTTGAAAGGTCTAAAATGAGCTTTAAAGGAGGGGCAGGTACAAAATAAGAGTTCCTCTACAAACCGGGAGTGAGGCAAAAATTGAATCTTCACTGTATGGATTTTATAACAATTTGACATAACAGGAAATCCTATAACCAACGAAAACTGGACTTTAAAATGATTTACCTCTGGTCTAAATAGAGCTAACTAAAAGACCTTCCATGTGCTGGAAACAAAACAAGCAAAATACTTTTGACAAAAAAGGGGAATTAAAAACAAATAAAAAATACGATTTATTTCGATTGTCGGTTTTTTTTCCTGTCCGTAGTCTCAGTAGTCGATAATGTTTAGTCTCGTTTTGTCGGTAGTCAGAATTTTTTTTCGCCGTTTGTCGCTAGTCGTTTAACCCCAGTTTTAATAGATTTAAACTCATCAGCTTCAAATGGTCAGCAAAAACCAAGGAAACGTTCTTTTGAATGGTCACATGATAGGATTTGGGCCATAGATTTAAGTATTTCACCAGTAACACATTTTCTCCAAGGGTAACACCCATCTGTTCTCAATTGAGAACATGGCTACCCATGAAAAATGATTGTCTTAGCCGTCAAGACAGCTCTGTAGTTACGTCAGGTCAGTTACAATCAATTAAATCAGGTATTTTTAATCAAACGCGCGTACAGAGACCACATTCAAGAAGGACAGTATTTACATCAAAATATTCACAGCATTCAATTTTTTGTCTTACGTAAATCGGAAATGTAATCTCTCGCAATCGCCGAACATCAGCGTTATTGATGACTGTTGGAGCGAGCATTTTCTAACGGTTCTCTTCTGAATCTTTGATGAAGAGGAAATCAGCACAATCAACAATATAATTGCGATTTTCCTAAACAGCGATCTTAGATAGTATAAAATTAAAACCGATCGTCTATACAAATCATGCTCTCTTATCTGTTTTCAGTCTGTAGCCGTATTAAAATTTTAACGGGTACAGAAACAAATGAGTAAGTGAATAGGAACAAAACATCAATAAATAAGCCCTTATGCATAAGCTAAGAAGTTTACGCTCTGACTCTACTGATAAACATATTTATATTCGAAGGTCTTAAGACTTATCACAATAGACCCTTCCCCTGTCTTTTTCAACTTTTGGTATGGACAAGTTCGCCTAAAACTTAGTAAAATTGCCAAGTTTGAAAGTGCAAGTTTGTTGAAAACTACATAATGAAAATAAGCTCCTCAAACACGCGAAATTTTACAGACGTTTGTATGGTGGAGGGGGGGGCACAAACCTGCCTCCGACCGTACAAACGTTTGTAAATTTTCGCGACTTTGAGGAGCTGCTATACCTTCGCCCGCCCTTAAGCTCTGGTTTTCACTAGCCCATATGTCTGTAAATATTGAGCAACCGGCGCACACGGTCAAAAATTCAATTTCGCTCATATCTTGTCCATAGATAGGTATTAGTAGAAAGACACGTTACGTCGTAAAAAATTGAACTAAAATCTCATGACAAAAGCCGACCTTTTAAGATTTTGTCTAAAGTTGAGTTCACCTGGATGAGTCGCAAACTATAAGCGTCAGCACCGAAGTAAAGGCACAGATTCCATTGTCGTGTTTCAAAAACAATTCGTAAGAGGTATTTTTAGATTGAGACTAACAGACGATCGTGACATTTCTTTACTGGATGAACTTGCTACTGCTACAGATAACAAATTAGTCAACGTTTTGTTGTAAACCTGCGATTTTGTCAAACACCGACAGGGATCTGCCTTCATAACCGATCTAAGATGTCTTCGCCACAAGTTGGTCGCTTCAGGTTTTTAAAAACTTTGACTTTGCCACTTCAATGAGAGAGTAAAACGTCCTTAGCAACTTCAGGAGAATATTCAAAGGTTCCAATCCTGAAAATCATTAATTTTAAAAACCCTGGAATCATTGTTTGAATTAATGGTCTTGAACGTAAACGCTGGGTTCTGCTTTGAACCGAGTTGTGCTTTCCGCTTTGCTGAAACAGTTCTTCGCTAGTGACTCAACAGAAAAAGTTATCAAACCAAACACTTCAGTTTAAACCAATTAAAGGTATTAAGAAGCCTAGTTGGCCGGACAAGTACCCAATTAATTATTCTTTGCCCACAAACAGATAGCATTTCACTTGACTCCAATGATGATGAAGAAATGGCTGCTCCCGTCAATACGGGACAACTAATCTATTGTAGTGAATTAATACTAGCGCATCAGAAAACATTTACTGAGCTTACATCACTAATCATGATAGGCATGAAGTTGAAAATAATTAAGGCGCCAATTTATGTTAAAACACCGTTTAACCTCTGTTTTTTTTAACCGGCCTAGCCTGCGTAGCAAGCGTTTCTGTGCGGTTTACTAGGAGCAAAGAATGAGGAACAAGAGTCAAAGACCGCGCGAAAAATGACGCAAGTAAAAGAGCGGGCAGGGGGTGAGGAAGAAAGAAGGAAACGCTTGCAGACAACCGCTCGATTTTGAAAACTGCCCACTTGGTCTGTCATGCCTGAGTTCGCGCACCGGCATTTGATGCTGTCATCAGCTGTCATAAGTTTGTCCTTCCGTGGAGAGGAAATGAACTTTAGAGGCTCGTGTGTGAAACCAAAATAATTTTTTTTTGTATTTTGGAACGCGTGGACGGCATTAATGGTGAAATCTCAATGAATCCGAACGATCAATGCAGGTCAAAGCTCAGCTAGACAGAACGACTTACCGTTCTCACCACGGCACAAACAACTAGAGTGCTCTCGTAAGAGCATCTAAGAACAAAGCTAACTTTCGATTGAGTCACAATGCAGTTCTCCATAGTTGATGTAGCTTCAGTTTCTTTTTTTTATCTGTAAATCCCTATCCGAGAGAATTTGACATCCAGCAAAAAAAAAAAAAAAATAAATAAAAGAAACTAAAGAGCAGGGCCCAGCATGACAAAACATTGCAGGAAACCATCGCATTTCCTGACAAAAGAAAATCGCTTTTAGTCATTCAGATCCAGGAGACACTTTGGAGGATAAATTAAACGACCTGAAACCCTTATATAGTCGCAAAAAGAGCTTTGCGTTTCAAAAGAAGTTAAAGTGCTCTTTCCTTGGGTAAATCTTGCCCGAAGAGAATAAACAACAACCGCAGGAAATTAAGATGCGTGTCACGTACCATACATGACCTCTCAGTATGAAACAAACCTTTGATCGACACATGTCAATATTGTTCGACTAGCCGAGCCAATCAGGCACTGCGTTCGCTGGCGAACGCAGGTTTTCAAAATCAAGGGGTTTGTCTGCAAGCGTTTCCTTCCTTCCCCTCCCCCTCCCCTCTCTTTCATTTTTTGGTTCTCGTTTCATTTCTCGCGCGGTCAAAACCGAAAGTCCCCTTTTGCTCCGAAACCAAACGGAAACGCTTGCTACGCAGGCTATAACCGGCCCAAGTAGATGTTTTTTTTTTTTTTTGCCAGTAGTCAGTTTGTCTGTTATAAAACTTTATTTACTTTTCTAACATGGAGGAAGTTTCCACTTCAGGGCGAGACAGTAAAAGTACGCTACCAACTCCACAGGCAAATTTTCTAAGGAAACAATTTTATCAGTTATGATCGTTTTCTTTTTCAGTTTATTTGAATACAGAAATTGAATTGAATTTTACTCCTAACTGGCATTTCTTTTCCCCGGTCAGTAAGGGCTACTTGTGCTGGGTATGTTATGATGCAAACAAACAACTTAAAAGTGGTTATAAATTCAAAGGCGGAAAATGTTCAGTTTACGTGAGCTCTACTAAACCCTAAAATTTCTACTACCAGGTTTCGATATATCTAGCTATATCTACCCTCTCAAAGGGAAATTTTAGGATATTTTTTTAGGATAATCAACTGAACACATTGCTAGATTCAAAACATTCCCGAAATGATGAAAGTGACGTAGCCTTCCTATGTCAGAATGAATTGATATGGTTGACTGAGAGATTACAACTTTTATAGGAAGTCCATTGGCAAAACTTTTTAACAGAAATAACAGTAAAAGCAGAAAGTAATTAGCGATTTTTTTATTTCATTGCTTTAAATCACACATGTTTTGAATTTTAGCATTCTACAACATTTTTTTTCTCTCTATGAGAAAGTGCTAATCTTGCCGGCGTGACGCATTTATTAAAGGGCAAACTAAGATGCTAACACACAATGACAGTCAAAATATTTACAAAAAAATGTCCGAAGAAAATCAGCCTCTGCCTCAAACCATCTTAAAAGGCTACCTCCTCCGAACAGCTCATCGAAAACGACAGCTAAACAGAGAGCTTTTTCTTCCCTCTTTACACGATTGCACATTGGTAGATTCAAAGCAGCCCCGTACCAATCATCAAAGTGAAAGTGATCGTTAGCTCAAGTGTCGGTGAGCTCTGTTTCAAGAATTGGCATTGGTGCATTTTTCCACTTCATGATGAAACAATAAAACTTCCCTAGCAACTCAAAAGAGGAAAAATTTATAAACAAATGGCCACAGTCGAAACAATAAGTATTCAGAGTCATTTTCTTTTTCATATGGGAGCAGCTCAGATTTGCTCAGCACTAAGCCACATTAGACACACTTGAGAGTGGAAAGAGAAAACCACCGTCGCCACTTTTGAAATAATTTGAGCGAAGCTATATAAGAGCATCAGGTTAGCAAAGGAAAGGCCTCAGAAAGGTCGTGTTACCGTAGGATTATCAACTGACCAAATTCAGTGCCAAAATCATCAAAGTGGTCTTAGACTACGAGTAGTCCCCCATTTTTCCTCAGGGATAGTAGAGTGAGCGAAACGCGAGCGCGCGTGAAAATCACCCCACGCGAGAAAAGGCGACACGCAGTGGGGAGAGAGAAAAATGCGGCTAAATAAGGGTTTTGGGTTGTTTAATTTCTCCGGCGATTGCCTCCTGGATCTGAATAATTTCAAGCGATTTTTTTTTTGACCGTGAATGTGACGGTTTCCTGCAATGTTTTGTCACGCTGGGCCCAGCTCGTTAGCGTTTTTAGCAGGACGGATGGTGATAT
This sequence comes from Porites cylindrica, assembly GCA_964035525.1. Lineage (NCBI taxonomy): Eukaryota > Metazoa > Cnidaria > Anthozoa > Scleractinia > Poritidae > Porites > Porites cylindrica. The sequence goes on from OZ037776.1 coordinate 55,928,763, forward strand.
CCAAATCTCGAAGAATGGATTGCAGCTTAAACTAAAACTACATTAACTATGGAAAATTGCGATGTGGCTCAGTCATGAATTTTAACTGCCGCTTGTTTTTCTGGAGATAATGTGAGTCTTTGGACTGGAGCACGTAGTTGCTCCCTTGGTGATAACGTTTGAATTAGCTTAACAGCCTTGCGACAGTTCTGTTATTCCCACTTTGTGATCAGGCAAGACCATGCTTTTGGTTCGGCACGCGAACCTCATCAGTTGCCGGGTTAGCTTTCTGCTTAGTTGCTTCTACAAGAGCAACTCTAGTTATTTGTTCTGTGCTGTTATTTGTTCTGCTCTAATTATTTGTTCTGTAAATTGTGATTATGTCGAGTGCTGATAGCGGCTGGCGCGTTTTTGACAGAAGTTGACAGATTTCCGTGGAAGAGCGAATCAGAGTTTTGCGTTGTGAGAGCAACGCATTAGTTCAAAAGCTTGGGCTTTGTCTGTAGCCCCTCATTTTTCTCTCTCCCCACCGCGCGTCGCCTTTTCTCGCGTGGGGTGATTTTCACGAGCGCTCGCGTTTCGATCACTCTACTATCCCTGAGGAAAAATGGGGGACTACTCGTAGTCTACAGTGGTCTTTAATTAATTGAAATCACGTCTTAAATTCTTGTGGTCTGTTTTAGAATTAACTAATATTGTTTCACTGACACGGTGGAAGGTTCCTAGCAATTCCACCGACAAAGCTTGTCGACAAAAGCAACAGTAAAAGTAGAAAGTAGTCAGAGATTTTATTAAAACTTATTGATTTCAGGCTGATGTCGTGAAAAAAACCACTTTAATGTGGACCCTGAGGGGTCATAGAAAGTGTCCATATAAGGGCTTTCCTCTCCCAAGGGACAAAGCAAACTGTCCGTAATAATGAGGTGTCCGTACTAAGCGGGTGTCCGTAAAGCAGGAAGGTGCAAACACAAAACGACAGTCAAAAAGGTTAAAAAAAAATGTCCCAAGAAAATCAGCCGTCATAAAAGGCTTAACCTCTGCATTCGTCTTCGAACAGCTCAAAAAGGACAGCTTAAACAGATGAATAAAAGCTTTGAAGTTTAAAACAGCGCGAAATTCACCTTTTTTAAGAGACGTTTTCAGTGTTGAAGTCGCCATCTCCGTCGTCGTTGATATGAGCTTGAGCAACATAAACGACGGCGACTTCAACTAGAAAGGCAAAAAAGCGATAGGTTTAGATTAGCAAAACAACAGCTCTGCTTGTGCATCGCGCTTTTTTGTACATTTCGTCACTGCATGGCTACGGTGTGATCGAAAATACCTAATTTCACGTGTTGTGGGGCTCATACACGGTGTAAAAAACCTGCATGTGAAACTCTCGAATGACGTAAAACAATTAATACAAAGAAGCCACTGAGAAGTCAAAACAACCGAGCCATTGCATGGAAAATAATAGCTAGAAAACAAAGAAAAACTTCATAGGTTTTTACACCGAGCCTAAGCCTTTCGTAGAGGACGTGAACACAACACACCTACTTTCTTTTTCTCTTATTGAACTTTAATACAGTGGAACCCCGCTCTACGGACACCCGCTTAATACCGACACCTGCTTTATACGGACAGTTTCGTTTGTCCCCACAAAAAGCTCATACATCTCTAAAATTAACCCGCTTTATACGGACCCCGGTTAATAAGGACAACGGACACTTTTCTGTGTCCCGAGTCACAAACTCTCATATATTGTCAACCCGCTTTACGGACACTGGTTATCTGCACACTGTCTTTTTTCATTGTCACAATTATGTGATAACTGTAGACAGTTTACCCTGTTCAAATAATGACAGATTTTTACGGGTGAATGAAATTTTATTACAGTACTAAAAAAAAAAGAGTAGTAAAGTAGCGTCACATACTTGATATTTGTCTGTCTTTTTTCCGGTGTTTGACTCTTGTACTACGTATAGTCCTTTAATAAAGTTTTCTGCCTCCTGTTACACACGTTTCACTTCCATGGCTTTTTGTTGCAGTCATTGCTCTTAACCTTCTGCCTCTTTGACGTTGTTTGCTTGCTGCGAGCTGTACCAGGATCACCCTCCGCTCGTATTCTTGGGTTGTTGCTAACGTCTAGTAATTGTTCAAGTAAATCCATGTGTTTCAGGGGACCATCAAAAATGTAAACACATGGTATTTCCATACCAAGACCTCCAAACCAATTGACTGCCTTTCCACATACTTCTACCAATCCTTGGTTCGTAAAACTGTCTGCGTTGGTCTGTATATTGATAAAACATGTTTTCCTGACGTTTTCTCTGAGAGCCCGCTTAATACGGACACCCGGATAATACGGACACTATGGCATGTCCACTTGGTGTCCGTATTAACCGGGTTCCACTGTACAATTTTTTAGTATCCACTTCCAGAAAAAAATTGCCAACATTTCACGAATTGAATCTGAGATGGAGCGAGAGCGATAAAGTTTGAAGCAGCACGAATTCACTTTTTAAGTGACGATTTCGTCGCTGTCGCTGACGTTGTTACTTACTGGGATCCATCATGAAATGCATCCGTTAATCTCCACCAAGCTGGGTGCTCCTTGTACGTAGTCCCACACCAAATGTCCCACGGAGCAATATCAACACCATCACCTGATGATCAGACCAGCATAGTGCGGTGTAAAGGTCGCCATCAATAACAAAATGACTGTCGGGATCCCTATCAAAAATTATGTGTCAAAGGTTCGACGGCCACTTTCTTCTGTCACCAAGGTGGCCGTTGTGGGGAGGTACATTTGTAATATATCTTATTAGGAAATTATTTTTTCGGTGATATTTGAGTGTAACACTGACAAGATGATCATAGGGGAATACAATTTTCTTTATAATTTCTTTTTTTTTTTTTTTGGCTCGAAAAACACACCGAGAATCGACCACTTGCTCAATACTTTGAGAAGCGAGGGATCTGGGGGAAGGTGCAGGGGGTGTGCCCCCCCTCCCCCCCCCCCGATATGAACTGCGGTTTTCTAATACAACTTGTACTGGTATTCTGCAAAAAAAAAGCTATGTGGTTTATTGGAGTTGAAGTAGAGCAAGAGACGAGTGCACCCCCTCCTAAAAAAAACTCTTGGATCCGCCCCTGGTTAATTAGAAGTACTGTTATCAAACCAGGTTCTTTCCTGTACGCATGTTATATTTGTCAATGACACCGTTATCAAATCAAGATCATTCTCACTTCATCAAGATCAGCAGTCGATGCCACTTCAGGAGTTATTGATACTAGATTCTAAATAAAAAATAAGTTTTTTGCTTCCGGTTTCGCGACGTTATATTTCGCGTTCCATCTGATCATGATACATTTAACAGTTTAAATGGGAATATTGCCTGTTTTGACAAGACAACGAGAGAGATGGTCAAATCTTTTGTAGTTCCTGTGCTGATTAAATTTAATAGCCGTTCGAAATACTTCAGATATTGTTCAAGCTGAACCCTTTTTTACTGATAACATAAACATACTGAAAGTGTTATTTAGTAATAATATCTTTTATCATCGCAGTTAAAGACACATGGCTTATGCAGTTGCGTAAAGAAAGTCTAAATCTTTTTTCACGCCATTTTTGATGCTCAGAAAAATGATATAGTATTCGAAGAGTCAATTAAAGTCGTTTAAAGAAAGTTTAGCGCAATTTTTCTGTAGACAGACGTTTTTTGTCGGCTCTTATTGACTAGTTCTTATGCTCAATATTCATTACAATAATTATAATTAATGCAACGTACCGTGATTAAATCTGACTAAACGTTCCTTTCATTAAAGTTCTATTAAGTATTCAACCGCTGACATATCTTGATGTATATTTCATTTTCTAAAACCCGTTAAAAAATTTGTATGATAATGTATATTTAGCCTTTTCGGGAGAAAATTTATTAAAATTTCATTCTGTCTGATTTAGTTGATTGGTTAGACGCGTCCCAGCTTCCACGTCTGACCGAAAATTTAGGTAGACCCAAAATACAGTTTTGTCCTTCCTCTTGGTCATTCTGAAACAGCTTTACTTGTAAAGGCAACTGATTTTGGTTCCGAAACCGACCTTGCAGTCATGGCTACTCAGAAAGCGCTACATTCTCTCTAAATGGCAACTACGACACACATACAATGATACTGTGATGCCAAATGCATCACAGACCAAGTATCATTTCGTCAGTACCACAAAAAACCTCTCGGATGTTATGGATCAAATATATTCAGTATTTTTTTTCAGTTTAAGTGTTGAACAATACCAATGGATATTATATTGATATGTTGAAAGAAATGTTATGTTTTCACGTCCCAGCAACTGGCTTTGGTGCAGCTCTTACCCAATTATTTCTACATGTTTTGTTTTTATTATTTTCCTCAATTCTAAAGTAATTGCCCAGCGCAATCCCGAGGAGGCACTATGGTAACTCGCGCGTTTATTAACACACGACAATATACAGAGCGGGGGCAGCTGTAGTGTCAACTATTACTAGTTGTAAGAGTATTTAGCTGCGTGTTCAGGATTTGTACTAGGGCTATATCAATTTTAAGCATACTGGCCTTCTTAATGACTGTTGATGCACGAAATAAATTAAGATGGAGTTATTATCGTTGTAAATGGGTCAAAAGTAGATTTTCCAGATGCAACTGAGATGCATGCGACATCAGTAAAGAAATGCACGAATCATCAACTACAGTCTGTACCGCTACAGGTGTTACTGATAGTCCTGCACAACGATATCGGCGTCATCTCCTGATGAAGACCAGCAAAACGCGGTCAATACCTTGTAATCGATGACAAAATGACTGTCGACAGGACAAACATAAACAAGTCCTATCAAAGTCTTGGTATTCTTAAATTGCGAAATTTTAAACACTGAGTCAGGGGTCCTAATAATTGTAATATATAGATTTAGCCAAGGCTAAAAGCGAGGCTCCCATTAATACTTTTATAATTTAAATCAAACAATAAACCTGTATTCCACAATTCAGTTAACTTTAGAGCACATTCATGTGACTTTTCAGGGAAAGGCTAAGTGATTTTAGAGAAAAATAGTTTGTAAACAGCCCAAGAGTGAACCAAATCTTACATCGAGTTGATAGCCTCATATGTACACCCAAAACCTGGCAATCGTCTCCGATCACATTTATTAAGAGCCATAATAGCTCTCGATCACCGTAGGTTAATTAGACCTGGAAAAAAATTCCGGCCGAATTTATTTCGTTCGACAAGTTTACTCTAAAAAATCTTGCCAACAAATCTGGGTGCGTGTAAACCAACCTTATATATCATTTATACATCACATCTGAGGTGAAACAGTACTATGAGGCACTGTTTTTATCATACAGGCCTCGGACAACAGAATTCAGTATTTCACAATTTTGCAATACAAACTGCTATCATTCAATATTCAGGACGATCGAAACACGCGTGGGCTTTAGCTAAACCGTTAAAAAATTTTCCAAAATCACCTATCCGGCCAGCCGGTTCTGAGTTTTGCAGTGCTAGCTGTGGAGAGTGTTTGAATGAACATTTACACAGTTACGCCCCAACATAATAAAGAATTTAGTATGTTTATTTGTGATTTTAAACTGGTTTAACGCGCGGCATTTTGAGTAGTACTCCGGGAAGCGTTGTTCATTGAACGACTGAAAACAGTCGGCACAGCGATTAAAAAAGGAAATAATTCGGTGAAACATATACAGAGACAACAATTCTCATTCAGGAAGACAAGTATTAAAGGTGTCTCTAAAAATCCTGAGTCTTAAAGCTTAAAGCTTAGGTTTTTGTTTTAAGCCGGCTTCCCAGTGTTTGCTTTTTTCAAAGGCGAACTCGAGGCAAGAAAATCGCTCAAAGCTTCTTTTATTGCCAGAATTACAACTAAATATTCTTTGGAACGTGTTCTTTCTATTTGCGGTGAGAAAATGTCTAAAGGCTTTTAAAAGATCTGTAAGCTTTAATATAACAAACCAGATACTCGGTCAGATCATTGTCTCAAATCTTACAAACGTGCGTAAACAAAATAGCCGCATAAACTACGGTCGACTTCGTTAAATTAGAAATAAAAAACAAACATCAAATACAATAATTACTCCGGCTTACCACTCGAGATGCAGCTCCTGAAGGGTATCAAGTAAGGCCAGTATCGCTTCAGACTTTGCAGCCCTCTTACGAATTAACATGATTAAGCTAGGTGAAAACGAAAACGATGCCATCCGAAATCGGATTTCCGACTTTGACAAGTGACGTATTTCTCAAGCAAAAACCCAATAAACAAACTAGCCATGAATAACAGAAGACTCCTGATTGCAGCTGAATTTCATTTTGAACATGCAGTGGAAAAAGACAGTTAAAAACATCACAAGTTGACACAAAACCCTGTCGGCTTAAGCGGTCAAAGTAAACAAGATTCAAGATGCTGCATAAATTTTCCGCATGAACTCACCTGTCAAATTTTGACCAATCAGAGCATAAAAAATTGACGTAGAGCGTGACCAACGCGTGAACCTGGTGAGAAAAGTCAAAAGCAACTGTCTTCCCTTCCTGTAGCAGCTGGCCGTATTTTCGCGTCCGAGGTTAGTTTGAAATCAAAATTTTGATTGTGCGGCACACAAACACAACATATTTCATATGAGCTAAAAACAAAAAAAATCAAACTTGAGCCTGCGATCATTTAAAAACCAGTACCTTGTCAGCGGATAACTTCAAAAAAATACCTGACCTCAATGGGTCGACACCTGAGCCCGCGATAGGCTCAAGTGATACTGGTCAGCGGATACCTTGTTTTGACAGCTGTCAATTGATCACAACTTTGATGTCCAATAGGTGTATCAGTTTTCCTGTGTTCCGATCCCAAACTAGCTAAAAAGTATGAGATTCAACATTGTTCGCGACCTCTTCGATCGAGTAAAACAATTAACTGGTCAGCGGACAGTTTCCAAACAAATCACGTCACTTCGATGAGTTGACACATGAGCCCGCGATATGGTCATAGGATACTGGTCAGTGGCTATCCTGTTTTGACAGCTGTCAATTGACCATATTGACAATGTCCTATATAAAAGATGAGGACTTGCAAAAACCACGCCTGAGACACCCCTCCCTTCCTTTTGATAGTCTCCCCTACCCCACCCGTACAATCTGTAGACGCGTACGTACGTAAGTATGTACGTACGTACGTACGTACGCTCGGTCAGTCACGTGACAACCAAACGAAAAGAGGTTGACCATATTCCATGAGTATGGGGCTCTGTCCCACGCGCTTTTTGCGCGCGCGGGAGCCCCGCTAAAATTAGTGCAAAATCGAACCTGCGAATAACAATACCATCTTTGGACATTTTAATGCCGATTGAGTTTTCCTACACTCTGTAGTATTTGATTATTCCTGTACTCTGTAATAAAGACCAGTAGAACGACTAGTTTTCACTATTTGAATAAACAACGTTTTCACAGAGAAAGCATTTAAACCGCAATCTTAGATAAAAGAACATCCCAAGAATTTCTCGGTCATTACTTTAAGGATCTCTCGGAAGTTATAGATTTAAGATCTGCGGTATCTTTTTAAATTGTAAGACCACACCGTTGCCTTTCACTAACAACGACAACAGAAAATAATAAATGAGGAGTTCATGTCAAAACTAGAGTTTGGTGCAATTGTTACAATTAACAACAGATCTAGATCGGGACAGACCAAAGGCTTTTTTGTTAATATCATGATGAGAACTTTGAATGCTAAGAAGTGCACAGAACTAGAACATTGATATATTGCTTAATGACAATGTTATCAAATGAAGATCTCTCTCACTTTAAAAGTTGATAGCCACTTACAGGAACGTTTTCTTAGCAGGTAATCAGGAGTTATTGAGACCAGCATCTAACAATAACTTAACTGAATGAAGTGCTTTTTTTCCAGTTTGGAACCATGATTTTATGTCTTGTCCTTGTTCTTCTTCATATAACAGATCACGAAATCTTTTATGCCTCCTATGTTCTTCTAAAATTTTATCATGGCCTTAACCAATCTTTTAGATATTGAAGTAAGCTCCTGTGCAAGTTATAACTAAAACGCGCTGATATCTTTTGTCTTTGTTTTGCCACACCACGCCCACTATACTGAAATAAAAAGCCGCGCAGAGACGAAGACATCGCTCAGTATATCAGTGCCATTCAGGAACACATTTGAAGATAAGCCCGAGTGCCTCTGTGAGTTAAAGTATTGTCATTTGCTCACTCTTAATGCGTGACATCCAAAAACGGCTGCGAGGGAGACAATTCACTGTTATAATCTAACTACAAAATTGTGTTGAAAGTGATCTACAATTAACCCATCGCAATGATAGAGATGTGATGGTGAGTTTTGAGCCTGCATGGTGAAAACATAACATTGAGATGTTGTTTCATTCTGTGACACAATTGTCTCCAGTCGAGCCTATGAATTAACTTATTGTTTTTAGTCCAGATGCTCTACCACTGAGCTGCAAGAGAATCGTGGGAGCTTATTAAGGCCATTTAGCAAAGTTCATGAAGGCTAGTAACCAGAACGTTCTAGGTCCGACTCTTACCGGGAGTAATTTGAGTTTTTTTTGAGTCGCTGGTATGCACAGTGTTCAGTCAAAAACGAAAGGTTACTTCCCTTTTTTCACACAGCGGCATCGAAGAAAAAAATTCATGTTCTCCCACAGGAGTCGAACCTATTACCATCCGGTCACTACCCCGGAGTGTTTGGCACTGAGCTACAAACGAATGGTGGGAACGCAACTAATAAAGGTTCCGAACCGCCTTGTCGCTAAATGAAAAATATCCTTCTCATGTATTCAACAGGCTTAAAATTCACCATCACAGATATATCTCTGGCCAAAAAAGAATACCTTTCTGTTAAACGTGGTTATAGTTTTATGTTCTCTTTTTCAGAGAGATGAAAGTAGCAATGCATAACGCTGCACAAAAAATGCTGCCGATCGCGTTCTTCCTGTATATTGCAGTCGTGACAGTTGACAGCGAGAATTTCGGTATGTCAAGAACTTTGCTTAAAGTAAACTTGCTACTTTTTTACGGGTGCACAGCAAGATTTAAAATGGGATCTGTTAATCTTGAATTAGAACCACTGTACGAGGCAATCAAACAATACGGTTTTCGGTTTTGGGAGGGGGGGGGGGGGGGGGGGACTAAGCATGAAGAAATATTGAGTCATTAGCGAAGGGGCACACGTCCTGTTTTTGTTAACCAACAGTGTAACCGTGACGTTAGCTGCAAACCAGAAATATCTCTTGAGTCAGTGAAGCTTGGTGTTAATTACTGTTCTATCGTTCCTGCAAAGAAAGGCTTGCTAAGCAAGATGAGCCTTCCTTTAGCCTTGAGAATTGTTGCCACATCATAACGTGAAATATTCTTACGATACTTTTGGTGAACAAAAAATGCTAGCAGACACTCCAGAAATATTGGATATTAAGAATTTTGTCAAGGATTAATTCAAAACAATGGGCCTTTAGTTAGTGGTTTATGGTGATGTTTTTGTTGTTGTTGTTGTTGTTGTTTAAACTTGTACGTTCTCTTTACCGTTTTATTTACAATGTAGCCTGCGAGAACAGCCGTCTCTCCTCGCTCCTCGCCGCTAAGGGCGTTTCCCCTTAGTGACAGAATTATCCATACTGTTGACATCAATAATGTCTGCCCGGAATCTGGTCAGGAGCTCTGATTGGTTGTCGTAGTAGATATATTGTTTTAACTATTGTTTACGAACGCCAAAGAAAGTACGAACGGTTAAAAAAAGTCAATATTCGCGGAATATATTCTTCTTTAGAAGAAACATTTGAATTTTGATAGAGCTCGTTCGCAGAAAAACACAAAGCTTTACCATAATCGACCAGGAGAAATATCTGAAACCCCATGACTACCGGATTTAAAAACATTATGAAAACAACAACAGCACGACACGCTGATTGATGAACATGGTGCATTCCAGGCTATAAACAAAAAGTATATATGTGAAATTATGTGGTTCCTCTCTAGTCACATTACCGCGCGAATAGCCTTAAAGAGATAAAACGCCGATTTGACAAGAACATTACTTTTATTTGCATGCTTAGGGTATGAAACTATTGGATGTTACAGGGACACGTCAGACCGAGCAATCGAGCCCTTGGAAGGAAAGGATTCCATTTTGAATGGAGCATATTGGACTAGGAAGAACCCCATCGCAAAGTGTGCCCAGGCTGCAAGAAGAGCAGGTTATGGCATGTTTGCTATTCAAAATGGCGGCTGGTGTGCGGCCAGTGCTACAGCGGTGAAGACGTTTAACAAATATGGAAAGTCTGCAACCTGTAGATCTGATGGCGAGGGCGGGCCATGGGCTAATCAAGTTTATGTCATCAAAGGTAACCTAAAGTATCTTCTTTGTGATAAGGAAGACCTGAATGTTATATGCTAGTTTCAAAATGACTTGATGATTCACTGTCAACAAAACGATGTCAACGACAACGAAACTTAATAGAAAAAACTTAGAAAGCAATTCTCATATACTCTCTTAAAATGTACATGTATCAGCAGTAACGTTATATTTTTAATAAAATTTTAGCTTCCATTGGATGCTACCTGGACAAACTAAGTCGAGCAATTCAACCCCTGGAAGGAAAGGATTCTATTTTGGATGGGGCATATTGGACTCGAAAGAATCCAATTGCAAAGTGTGCCGTGGCTGCAATGAGAGCGGGTTACAGCGTGTTTGCAGTTCAAAATGGCGGCTGGTGTGCGGCCAGTGCTACAGCGGTGAAGACGTTTAACAAATATGGAAAGTCTGCAGCTTGTAAATCAGATGGTGAGGGCGGACCATGGGCTAATCAAGTTTATGTCATCAACGGTAAGACGTTGTCTCGATGTAGGTCCGTCAGTCACTTAGAAGAGACACAAGCCATTGTACGCTATCAGTTGGCAACCATTCAGTAAATGTACTTTATTTTTTTGAGCAAACAACTTTTTCTCATTGTAAAGCAAAAAAGGTAAATATGATGTAGAACTGACACTTGAAAACTATGAAAAGTAACTATAGACTAAAAGATGACATGACTCACTATCAAATAAAAGTAAAGGATCTCGCTAGTCTATTCTTAAATTCACTCTATTTCACCTTTTCGTGAGTACCAGCTCCCAGTATTCGAAAGTTTTATTCTGTGTCCGTTTTTTATCTCCTCTTAGGATATGGATCCATTGGATGCTACAAGGACACCGGAAACCGAGCAATTTTACCCTTGGAAGGAAAGGATCCTATTTTGGATGGGAGATATTGGACTCGAAAAAACCCCATTGAAAAGTGCGCCGTGGCGGCAATCAGAGCAGGTTACAGCATGTTTGCAGTTCAAAATGGTGGCTGGTGTGCGGCCTGTGTTACAGCACCAAAGACCTTTGACAAGTATGGAAAATCTACAGCTTGTAGATCTGATGGCGAGGGTGGACCATGGGCTAATGACGTTTATGTAATCAGAGGTGAGACAGCTAGTGTTTCGATGTACACCCCACATTATTAGAGACATCAGATTCCACCAGTGGCTGACCAGAGTGTCTTTTTTCTTGTTTCTGAAGCGTCAGAAGAAATATCATCGTAAATTCGGAAGGTTGTGGGTTGAGTTTGTTGTCGGTCCTCTCCCATGCCCCGGAAGGTTTTTCTTGGGTACTCCGGTTTTTTTTTGGACTCCCCTAAAATGCATTTCCTGCGTTCCCTGGCATTGGTAAATAAGGGTCAAATATATATTTGAGAAAGAGAGAAACCCCTGAAAGTGTATAAAACTGAAGTTCAGCAAGTAAAATTAAAAATTAATCCTTTTTATAGGAAAAATGCAAATTTTGAAAAAATGGCAGTCAAATTTCAGTTGCCAGAGAATTAAAAGTATGTTGACGTACCCGTTACGACGACCTTCAAATGTTCCCAGATATCTTTTAAAAAAGTCGTTAGTTTGGTAATCATAGCTCAAGCGGCTTTTTAATGATCTTTGCTTATTAAGGATATGAATCCATTGGATGCTACAAGGACACCGCACATCGTGCAATCCACCCCTTGGAAGGAAAGGACCCTGTTTTGGATGGATCTTATTGGAGTCGAAAAAACCCTGTGGAAAAGTGTGCCGCAGCTGCAATGAGAGCGGGTTACGGCATGTTTGCAGTTCAACATGGCGGCTGGTGTGCGGCCAGTGCAATAGCGCCACAGACGTTTAACACGTACGGAAAGTCTACAACTTGTAAGGATGACGGCGAAGGTGGACCATGGGGTAATCAAGTCTATGTGATCAATGGTAAGACTGTGTTTCGAGACACGCCTCGAATCTGAATTTGATGATGAGACATGAGCATTTCATGCTAACAGTTGCCAAGAATATTGGACATGTTTTCATTTTTTATGCAACCAACTTTTTCTCACAGTTATTTAATTCTGAAGGTAACTATAGTGTAACATATCGTAATGGGGCACATCTTAAGGTAACAAGGTACGATAACTATGATAAATAAATATAAAGATAGCCTGGTTCCCCATCAGTTAAAAGTGACGGAACTCGTAACTTTAAAAACGTAAGTCCATTCTCATACACGGATGCTTTATCCTGCGTTTAGTTTTGTATTCAGGATATGAATCCATTGGATGCTTCCGGGACAGGCCAAGTCGAGCAATTCAACCCTTGGAAGGAAAGAGTTCCCTTTTGGATGGAACATATTGGACTCGAACGAATCCCATTGCAAAGTGTGCTGCAGCGGCTATAAGAGCAGGTTACAGCATGTTTGCTGTTCAACATGGCGGCTGGTGTGCAGCCAGTGTTACAGCTGCGAAGACGTTTGACAAGTATGGAAAATCTACATCTTGTAAGGATGACGGCGAAGGCGGACCATGGGGTAATCAAGTTTATGTGATCAAAGGTAAGGTAGCTTTTGGATACACGCCCGTCATCTATTTAGATGAGAGACGTCAGCTAGTGCAAAATGATAATAGTTGCCAAGCATCTTGAAAATAATTTTCCTTTGTATAAAACCTGGCTTTACGCTAATGACTGGGTTCACCATCAGATAAGTGACAGAAAAGTTAACGCAGAAACCATTTTCGTAAACTCTCTTTAAACCCTTAAGAGCACCAACTCTCAAAATTTAAATGCATATTTGAAATTATAGGGTCCGCGCAGAAGTTTCCGAAGGGCGGGAACCAGTGGATTGAACTGCGCATGCTAAGGAAAGTGGGGGTTGGGGTAAGAGATCCGAGGACGTCCTCTATGCGGGTTCAAAGGGATCTAGCGGTTGTAAGAGAGTTAACAGGATTTTGGCGATAGAATGGACAACCTAAGCCGTTGCAAAAGAACCTGAAAATTCAGGCTTGACCGGGAATAGAACGCTTTGCCTTTGCGATGACCGGACGCCACGCTCAGATTTTTCTTAGCAAAGAAGGAATTGATAATTATTGTCGAAAAGCTAAATCCATTGCGTTTCCATGCATGCCACTTTTTGATAAAAAGCTTGATGTTCCCGTACTTAATTGTAAATTACAATGTCTATAAATGTGCACTCTTACAGACATTTTATAAACCCATAATATATAGATTTAGCCACGGCTAAAAGCGAAGCTCCCATTGATAAATTTATAACTTAAATCAAACGATAATTTTGTATTCCACAAATCAGTTAACTTAAGGGCACATTCATGTGACTTTTGAGGGAAAAGCTAAGTGATTTTGGAGTGAAACAAATTTTGTATCGAGTAGATATCCTTATATGTACACCCAAAAAATAGTCTTTGGTCACATTTAAGAGCAATAATGTCTCTTGATCACAGTAGATAAGGCGTGGAAAACAAATTCTGGGAAAACAAATCAGGTCGAATTTTTTGCGTTTGACAAGTTTACAAATTCTTGCCAATAAATCTGGGTGCGTGCAAACCAATCTTTTATTTATTATTATTTTTTTTTATACACCACATCTGAGGAGAAAGAGTACCATGAGGCGCTGTTTTTATCATACAGATCTCGTACAAAATGCAGTATTTCACAATTTTTCAAGACAAATTGAATTCATTCAATATTCAGGACCATCGAAGCAAGCGTGGACTTTTAATTAGCGAAACCGTTCAAAAAATTTCCAAAATCATCTATACGGCCAGCCGGTTCTAACTTTTGACAAGCGCCAAATTTGCGAAGAAATTTTATAAGAGTTACGCTTCAACGTGATAAAGAATTTATTGAGTCTATTTTTTTATTAATGGTTTTATAACGATGTGTAATCTTAAAAAGCGTTTGATACGCTCGGCATTTTGAGTACTCCTGCAAGCGATGTTTTTGAACGGCTGAAAACAAACGGAAAAGCGATGAAAATTACACTTTTGAGACTACCAACAATCAATAAAGAAATACAATTCGGTAGAACATTTACAGAGACAACAATTTTCATTCACGAAAACAAATGAGTATTTAAGTGTCTCTAAGAATCCTCAAGTCTTTACTAGTAAGATTAAAGATTAAGTTTATGTTTTAAGCCGCCGGTTTCCCGGTGTTTGCTGTTTTCAAAGATGAACTCACGACAAGAAAATCGCTCAAAGCTTTCTTTCTACAGCCAAAATTATAACTAAATATTCTTCGAAAAGTCTTTTCTTTCTATTTACGGTGAATTAATATCGACTAAAGGCTTTTTAAAGTTCTGTAAGCTTAAGCTTATCTCAAACCTCAGACTAGGTCAGATCAGTGTCTCAGTCAAATGTTAATACAAACGTGCATAAACTAGCTTCATAAACTGCGCCGCTGGACTTCATGAAATTATATTTAAATACAATAATTACTCAGGCTTACCATAATTCGAGATGCAGCTCCTGAAAGCTATCAAGTAAGGCAAGGATCGCTTGAGCCTTTATAATTCTCGTACGCATCCAGCAGGGTGAAAAACAAAAACGATGCCATCCGAAATCGGATTAGCGGCTTTGACAAGCGACGCATTTCTCAACCAAAAACCCAACAAACAACCAGCCATGAATAAGAAGAACACTCTTGATAGCAGCTGTATTTCATTTTGTACATCCAGTGGAAAAAGACAGTTAAAAACATCACAAGTTGACTCAAACTCTGTCAGCTTCAGCTGTCAAAGTAAACAACTTTCAAGATGCTGCATAAATTTTATGCATGAACTCACCTGTCAAATTTTCACCAATCAGAGCATAAAAATTGGACGTGGAGCGTGATCAACACGTGACCATGGTAAGAAAAGGTCTTCTCCGCCTGTATTTTAAAAAGCGTCTGAGGTCAGTTTGAAATCAAAATCTTAATAGTGCGGGAGGATACTGACATAAACACAACATATTTGATATGAATTTAAAAAAAAGTAAACGTGAGCCTGCGATCATTTGAAAACGAGTAAATTGTCAGCGGATAACTTCAAAAAAACAATCGACCTTGATGGGTCGACACCTGAGCCCGCGATACGGTCAGGTGATACTGGTCAGCGGACACCCTGTTTTGACAGCTGTCAATTGATGACAACATTGATGTGCAGTCAGCTTTCTCCTGGGCTCCCAACGTAACTAGAAAGTGTGAGAGTAAACATTGGTATACCTGTGGTGCGGACGGACGGTCGGTCGGTCGGTCACGTGATTACCAAATTTTCTGGGATGGGTAGATTTATTTACCCATGGTGCTCCGCAGGCGCGCTTCGCGCGCGGAGCTCCGCTAATATAATATGTCTGCAGATTTGACCACTTTTTGCGAGACTACATCGCATAAAATGTCCATGTAATCCTAATGTTTTCCTTGTAAAATTCAATCTACATTTACAGAAATTTTAAACCTTTCCACCTTTTAAAATGTGAACACAGTCCTTGTAAAGTACTCAAGGAAAAAACTCTGTATAATAGATAAGATGAAATGTCAACAAAATCTTCGTAAATTTAACAAAATAACGGTGGAAAACGTTAACGAAAAGTTGAAAAAAGGCAAAGGGGGTTGTATGCTAACTTGTGGTCGTATCCGCTTTCTGTTAGAATATAAAAAAAAACTGTCCTATGTCCACCAACAGAGCAACCACCCCCCTGCACTACTAAAGAATATCCCACTCAACATTAACAAAAGGTTAACTAGCATCTCATCCAGCAAAGAAGTATTTGACGAATCTGTTGCCCCTTACCAGAAAGCTCTAACAGAAAGCGGATACGACCACAAGTTAGCATACAACCCCCCACAAGAGAAAGCTCCGAAAAACAAAAGAAAACGAACAAGAAACATCACATGGTACAACCCTCCTTTCAACTCAAACGTCAGAACTAACCTTGGAAGAAAATTTCTGCACATCGTCGACAAATGCTTTCCAAAAAACCACCCACTCCACAAGATTTTCAACAGACACACGCTAAAACTAAGCTACTCATGCATGCCTAACATGAAATCTGTCATCTCGTCACACAACAAGTACGTTCTTTCAAATTTCAACTCACCAACGCAACAACCTGACACCTGCAATTGCAGAAAGAAACCAGATTGTCCACTCGAAGGAAAATGCCTCCAATCAAATGTAATCTACCAAGCCACTGTAACTACAGCGACGACAACTGAAACTTACGTCGGACTGGCAACAAACTTTAAGGAACGTTACAGAAACCATCAGTCCTCCTTTCGACGCTCAAACAGAAGAAATGAAACGGAACTATCAAAATATATTTGGACTTTACAAGACTCTAACAAACCTTTCCAGATAAAATGGAAAGTTTTAAAGAAATGTAAAGCTTATAGCAACATTAGCAAAAAATGTAATCTTTGTCTTTATGAAAAGTTTATCATCATTTGTAAAAAAGAGCTTTGTAGCCTAAACAGGCGAAACGAACTAGCAAGTTCATGCCCCCACAGAAACAGATATGTACTTCAGAACTCTAGAGTAACGTAACTAAGACACAATCCATCTGTTACCTAGATACTATCTCTTAACGCATCCCTATATTTACTGCCAGCTTTTAATTTTAACGGTCAATCGTTGAAGTTGCCTGATGAGTGTGGTCCTACAATTTCGGACCATACGAAACAGCACTGTCGCAATAAACGATCAATGATTACTCCTGAAGCCTGAACTCCTGTGATTATTAATAATCAATGCTCTTCAATTAAATGAATTGAGCGCTCTACGGAATACGTTCTACCCAGAATACAAGTATTTATATATATATATATATATATATATATATATATAAGATGAAATGATGAAATTCAAATTGATCATCAACTAAAAAGTGTTCAGTGGGTTTACCAGAGCTTTGAATAGATACGTAGACTTGAACTAGGTCCAAAACATTTACTTGCTACTCTGTATATATATATAAAATGCAATGACGAAATTCAGATTGATCATCAACTAAAAAGTGCTCAATGGGTTTACCAGAGCTTTGAATAGATACGTGGACTTGAACTGATGATTGCTTCTCATGAGGCATGAAACTCTGAGTAGCAAGTAAATGTTTTTGACCTAGTTCAAGTCTACGTATCTATATATATAGTAAGTCGCACATTAAAAAAAAAAAAACATCGAGACACCTCTTCTCAAAAATAATGAGTAAAGTTTATATGTGAAGAAAAGGTATTCTTCAAGTTCACATGCCGCAGGGAAATGGTTTCCTCAAAGTCCCTTACACGGACGATTATGCTATTTTTCCGCCTTTACTGAAAATTATTGAAGTTATTTTATCCGCAATTCTAAGGCATTTTCCAATCTTTAAGCAGCGGCTAATTCATAGGATTCATGTACTGAAGACTTATTGTGGTTAGGACAGAGAACCAGATCGTTAGTCTATTATCAAAGACTGAATTTCTTTAATGAAGATCTTTAGGAAAGAATATACTTTTTTGCATGACACAAATGGGGTGGGGAAGGGGGGAGCCGTAAGGCCCTTTGCTCCCCCCCCCCCCCCCCCCTGCGCAGGCCCTGGTCTTATATCAAAGTTTCTTTTATGTTCAGGGTATGAATCCATTGGATGCTACAGGGACACCGGAAACCGAGCAATCCTACCCTTGGAAGGGAAGGATTCTATTTTGGATGGGAGATATTGGACTCGAAAGAACCCCATTGCAAAGTGTGCCGCGGCTGCAATGAGAAGAGGCTACAGCATGTTTGCAGTTCAACATGGTGGCTGGTGTGCAGCCAGTGCTACAGCAGGGAAGACGTTCAACAAGTATGGAAAGGCTACAGCTTGTGGATCCGATGGCGAAGGCGGACCATGGGCTAATCAAGTTTATGTTATCAAAGGTTAGTGTGTGATATCTTAAGTTGTGCTTTTCTAACTGCAGACTTTACTGTTATGGTAAACTATGAAAAGGAATTTATTCACAAAAGTTTCAACAAAAAACGTCAAGTAATCCTCAGTCACTCCTTCAAGAGATATCAGCTTTGATATTTTAACCTTGATTAAATTTTAGCATCTATTGGATGTTACAAGGACACCTCAAACCGAGCAATCCAGCCCATGGAAGGAAAGGATCCTATTTTGGATGGAGCATATTGGACTCGAAAGAACCCCATTGAAAAGTGCGCCGTGGCTGCATCTAAAGCTGGTTACAGCATGTTTGCAGTTCAACATGGTGGCTGGTGTGCAGCCAGTACTACAGCACCAGAGACTTTTGACAAGTATGGAAAGTCTAAAGCTTGCGGTTCTGATGGCGAAGGTGGACCTTGGGCGAATCAAGTTTATTGTATGGCTAATTGCTGATCTGTTACTGGCCCTAGATGAGTTGTTCGGCACGAGAGTGTACACCTCACCGTAGCTGAAATAAATAGAATAAGGGCTACATGGGACAGCCGAAACAGTGGTTGCTCCACTGTTTAACGTAGGTCAGCTTATAGTAGCATAGAGCTGATGTGGAGAAATGTAAGCTTTAGGAGTTTGTTTCCTTATATGCTGAAATAAAAGGTTATGCTGATTTATGTTGTTTTTTCTTTGCCTTGTTTATAAGATTTAGAAGTCACGGAATATGTTATATATAACATTTTTTTTAAGGTCCCCTTCCTTGAATTATGTCACTTTCAAATTAAAGTGCTGCTCCTTGTATTTCGCGGGGTTTAAATGGTTGACACTTTATGGTAATCGGCAATTGCAAAACATGTCCCACTTTTAGCACTGTATTTTAGGCCTATTCAGACCTGGTTGGCCTTTGAGCCCAAAACCGCCCTACCTGCCCCTCTTCTTCTGCTCTCTATAGCCTTCGCTACTTAATTTTTTCACTACCAAACTTAGCGACTTCTTCAAAATTTTACTTGGGAACATTTTATTAGAGAGCTTAAGCAGCAGACGTTGTTGAGGTCACGAGCGCCGACCGGAAATTACTCGCGCCAGTGTGAATATAGTGCGCATGTGTTTACGTCCGTGAGTCAGGTCGCCGACCCCAGAACGCCACTCTTGAAGTTCAAGATAGAACGCGAGATTCCAGTGCTTGAAAGTTCGCGTTTGGGTAAGAATTAATGAGGCCTCTTTCCCAGTCGTCCTCGGCGATTTCGGATTTGACGTCACCTGTCAAGCTTGTCTTGAAAATTCGCCGAGAACGCCTGGCAAATAATGGCAAATCCAAAATGGCGGCGCCAAGCCTAGAATGCGACTACAGCCAGAATTCGCGAAGAAATGAACAAAAGCGTTGGAAATTGGTTGGGATTCTTTAATCAACGTTTGCCATCAAATACATAGAGTTGTCGGAGAATTTTCTTTCTCTCCCCAGCCCCCGCGCGTTTTTCGCATTTCTTATTACTGAACGACTTTCCACTTTCCACCACCATCTCGGAGCCTGGAACAGGCTAATAAGCACGTGGCTAGGAACTCCATTTAACCACAGGTAGCCCAAGCTCGAAATACGAGCATCGGCATTGTTGCGTAACATTCAAAATATAAGGATTTGTATGGGAAAAAAACCTATCGTTTCTGTAACCTACGAAAATGAAAGGATTTCAATAAAAAACAGCTTACCTTACTTATACCATGTACTTTCCATGAAATATTTCGTAGATGTCACTTTGTTTATACCAAAGTAAAGGATGATTTTTTATTTTTATGGCCACGTACATACTTTAATTTGTTAACGAGTTGTCTTGTCATAACCCGAACAGCGCTTATCGCGGCCGAGCGTACTTACACTCTTCCTAAATATCACCGCACTTAATTATAACTTCAACGCTTAAAAGAGCCAATCCCCTACATGTATACCTAAATTTGCACTATATATTTCGAGACTTTTTCTTCATGTAGATCACTGTGTAAACTCAGTAAACATAAATTTCACCCTCAACCTCACGCAAGGAGTGTTTATCGATATAATTTATCGCATTAATCACACAGAAACTTGAAATTTCAACGCCCCAACATTAGTCACCTCCGTTTCTCATAAAATCACGGCAAAATGCGGCATTCTCTGTCCAAAGACATCGCTTTTAACGGAGAAACAACTCCACGCTATACATTTCCGTCTTTGTAGCGACTCGCAATTTTTGCCCCCTGGCGATCCCGGAAAATCATTCATTTTAGGTCAAAGATAAATCGCGGTTGATTGCGAAAACAGGAAATCTTTCGATTATTCATTAACATTTCCAAACAGAAGAACGGTCGTGTGTGCCAAGAGAGGGACGTAAGGGTTTGCGGTGATGCGGTTTTGCGGTAATTTTATTTTAACTCGCGGTATTGCGTTTTGAAAACACTAAGCGGTGTGCGGTTATTACAACCTTTAATGCTGTGTTTACACTCAAGCGTTTACCAAGGTAAACATTAACTGACTAAACCCTGGTACATTTGTACAGTGTTTATATGGGCTCAAATAACTAAGGTAAGTCTGTCATCAATCACAATCTAATCGAATTGGCGGCAAATTCTAAATCCACGCATAAATGCTCGCGTTTAAAAGAGAAGCTTTGGCTCTTGTAGTCCTCGCGTTTTATTTTCTTGTTCTTGATCAGCAAACCCAGGAATCGAGTTTGCAGCAGCTCTTACTTTTGCAGCACCTAAAGAGGTGGAGGCGAAAGCGATTAATTCTGCTACAAATTGCCCTTCGCAAGACAAGGCGCGTTGGACGTGCGTGGTCGTGGCCGAGAAACCAATTCTGGTTCGAAACTCTATTAAACGGAAATTTTGTTGAAGAATGGTGTGTCTTTTGTGTCTTTGGTTTTTGCCATCACTTCTTCGTAGACCGAAACCAAACATGGAAACCTGGTCGAAAACCTAGTCTCGAAAACCTGGTCTCGAAAACGTGATCGAATGAGCCTGACGCAATCCCGACACCACAGGATTTGAAATTCTCTGCGACCGCAAGCGGATGTATCTGTCATCCAAACCTTGGTTACCGACCTTAACCATGCCTTTTCGCAGGGCAAACCGAACTTTTACCTTAGTTAACTTTCTATTGTCTTGAGTGGTGTTTACCAGGGTATCAGTTGGCGTTTACACACGCAAAATATTTACCTAGGTAAGTTAACTCCAGTACCTCGGTAGCACGCTCAACTCTAAACACGGCATAAGTCGCGGTTTTCGGTGAAAAAAAAAGTGTCTGCGGTGATAACACTCTTTAGAACGGTCGGCATCCGGTTGTTTAGCAAGCGCGAGCCAAGTGTTTTGTTTTACAACGCATCAGGGTTTATTATATCAGCTTACAATTTAACGCTGTGGTTTGCGATTACGGCCTTTCCAGTTAATACTTAATGTGATTAACCGTTTTGGCTGATGCGTCGACTTCGTAAAATTCCATGCCGGATAATAGATCGTACAGCCGTACAGCCTCGTGTTCTCGTTGTTTTGATTCAATGCGCGACAATGGCAACTTAGGTCGTCGAGGTCGCAACTGAAAGCGAAGAGGACGTAATAATTACGGTGACTAGACCCAGTTTTTTTTTTTTTGGGGGGGGGGGGGGGGGGGGTACCATCCTACTTTGAAGCTCTCTGGTATTCCCACCTTTACTTTTATCGTAAGTCTAACACATAGAATAGATAACATATAGATCAATCTACAATATAACATAAAATTTTTGGCGATCGGAGTAAATGTCACGTGGTTATAATGCCACGCCCCTTTGAGGTCTGAGTCGAAAATCTGCTGTTGACGGCATTTTTTCGTAAAAATCTCTCGGCTACACATAGTGCGCATTAGTGCCTTGCGTTAAACAGAGTTTCGCCAAAATCGCAAAGACCCAATTCGAGAAATTCAGCGGTTTCCAAATTTAGGTCATAATTTATGCGAAAATGATAAGCAAACTTTACACGGATTATATCTAATAAACTATGAGATTAATCTCTTTATTTTGGGCATCGTAATAACAGATGGGTCCTTGCAAGTCAGCAAAACGCTTTAGGGCCTTGTAAATGCGCGCGATTTCGAACAAAGCAAACATATAGAAATTACAGTTTTCGCCATTTGCTGACGTTTGTCAGCGTTTAAGAGTCTTTCTCACGAAAAAAGCATTTTCTTAAAAAATCGTAGTTTTTTTTCCTTCAAATTTTTTCAGGGC
Organism: Porites cylindrica; assembly: GCA_964035525.1. Taxonomy (NCBI): domain Eukaryota; kingdom Metazoa; phylum Cnidaria; class Anthozoa; order Scleractinia; family Poritidae; genus Porites; species Porites cylindrica. The sequence goes on from OZ037776.1 coordinate 55,951,213, forward strand.
CACAATTGATTAACTAACTACCCGGACTCTGAATTTCATGGTCATTGAAAAACCGTGACATTATCTTCTATAAGCCCAAACTTGAGTAAACATTGAAGATTTTTAGCGTTTTGGCTGAGTTTGTGCTTTGGGAGTTGTCTATTGTTTCTAGCCTGTCATTATACAGCATTCTTGTTCAGCACGCGTGCAATGACCACGCTTGGCTGACTTGACTCACAATTCCAGAAGAAACATTTATTCTGCGTTCCACAACTAGCACAGGGTCGTCCAAAGTAATCAGTCACCCAATGTAAGACGTTCAGGATCAGTGACAGAGTTTTTCAAAGTCAAGGGAGATATCAATACTCGTTCAAGTACATGACCAGCATGCTTGGCATTTGGTTAGTAGTAAATAGAGTATAATAGTGTGATACAATATATCGTTAGCGTTATGATGGTATGTTTAATACTAACGCACAATGTTATCAGAATATATCACAAGTCTTGCTGACGTCAGCTTTCATATTGTGGCCTACATGTACGCTTCGTTATTCGGGAAAAAATCCGATCCGGTATGCGGTTTTTTGGCGTATTTCTGTGCGGTTCTGCGGTTTTCGCACCCCCCCCCCCCCTTACGCCCCCCCCCCCCCCCCAATTATAGTCAAATTCCTTTTAAAAAATACAAAGTGATTACTTCGATAGCGCCCAACAGATTGTACCCTGGGTACCAGAGTTTTTTTCTCGCGTGCGACGAGGAGCTTCGGCGGGCACAGGCCGAAGACACGGGCGGCGAAGCCGCGAGAAAAACCTCGGGAGCAGAGAGCCCTGATTTACAGTGCTATATGGGCCTTGAACTTGTCTCTAATCTGTCAATCAAACCGGCGGTCGCAAGACTGATAAGCTAATTCAAAAGTAATTACCAGGGAGGAACGGCGCGCTCTAGCCTAAAGAGCGACATCATCTTTACAAAAACAAGCTGGTCCGAGTTTAAAAATCATTGCTAATCTTGTCACAGTTCAATTCTCCATATTTTATGTAGCTTTAGTTTAAGCTGCAATCCGTTCTCGAAATTTGGATCTGTAAATCTACAAACGAGCTGGGCCGAGCGTGACGGAACATTGCAGGAAACCTTCACATTCACGGATAAAAGAAAATCACTTTTAGTCATTCAGATCCAGGAGGCACTTTGGAGAAAATTAAACAACCTAAAAGTTAATACCATTCACAGGCATAAATCTTCGAGGTGCGCAACGTAACCTGTTTATTCCGCGACCGAACACTGAGGCCCTAAAGAAAAGTTTTCTTTACAGGGGCGCAGTAACATGGAACTGCCTGTCAGCTGAGGCTAAGCAGGCCACTACTTTAAATTGCCTTTATTCCGCTATTGTACATTAAGATTTTCTTAAAAGACATTTATTTTAGGATTTTTTCAATAATGTTTGTTATTTTTAAGTCATAGTTTAATGTGCACGGCTCTTTAGAAGACCACTGTTTAGTGATAAGGATTCTGTGGTTAAGTAAGGTTATTACTTGCTTACTTAAAAAAAAAAAAAAAAAAAAAAAAAAAAAAAACTTAGCCGCAATGAAGAAGTTTACGTTTCAAAAGAGGTCAAAGTAAATTCTCTCGACTCGCATGAAAGGGCAAATCATTCCGACCAGAAATGAACTGCAGAAAATCAATACGCAGCGTGTCACGACCTCTCAGTATGAAAAAAGAGGCAAGAATATTGTGCATTTGCTCAGTCATAATCTACCCGCTAGAGAAAAAATTCATTGGAACAAGCAGCATTTTGGCAGGAGGTAAAAGTCGTGTGTTGCCTGCCGAGCCCCTTTTTACACAATGCATCATGCCAGGTAGTAACTGGAACAGCAGTGATTTTCCCCCGGGGGGGGTACTGCCATATATGGGCTATATAGGTATGTGCCACTGTGAAGGGTATGGTTTTCAGGCAGTTTACTCTAGGATAGGGTATATAAATCAGAGCGTTTGGGTCTAGAATAGGATATCATTTTTCAGGAAACTGATCGGTTGGTTGAAGATTTTATCTAGACAAGGGAAACAGCTACTCTAGGATAGGGGATTTGGGGAGTTTACTCTAGTATAGGGTAGCAAAATTCAGCTGAACTAGCTCTGGTATAGGTTAAGGGTCCCAGGGTCCCAGCGGCACATCCCCACCCAGAAATTCCTAAAGTACCCCCCCCCCCCCCCCCCGGGGATTTTCCATCTAGCCGGTCGGCAAGACCGCCAATGTCTTTCCTTTCTTAGTAACGCAATTATTTCCTCCACTCCCTCGAATGTTCCAATGACTTCGGCTATTGCCTTATCTAAATCTTTTGTTCGTACAGGCATCTGATATTTCTAATTCTCTTCAAAAAGCGAAAACTTACGTGATATGTGCTTGGATTGTTTTGATTTAATCTGTCACCTTCAATCAACTAGCCTGCGTAGCAAGCGTTTCCGCGCGAGTTAGTCGAGAAAGTTGGGACGGGGGCAAAAAAAAGAAAAGGAATGACGGGGGAGGGGGAGGGGAAAGAAGGAACTTTCGCGCAATAACTCGATTGGAAACGCTTGCTACGCAGGCTATCAATCACCCGCGTCCCGAGCACGCGCCTATTGTGATTGTAATCCAATCAGAGCATATGAAACATTCGATATCTCCAAGGAACCAATGAGCAAAACATCCAGATTCTGGATGTTTTGGTATAAGCGGGGTTCTAACTGGCTCGGGGCTATCAAAGGGATGGCGCTCTGGTCCAGAGGCTTTTCGCGCGGGTCACTTTCAGACATGACCGAAACCGGAAACCATGCATGAAAAGCCTCTGGAACCCAGGGTAAACAGACTGTAGCCTTCAGCAGGCTTTATGACATATATTATGACATATGGCGTTGAAATGTGATGAAAGATTCGAAATTTCAGCCATCTTTGGTCGATAAAAAAGTCTTCAAAATGTGGGTACTTCTGGGTACTTCTTAGCCTGTACAATATTCGGGACTTCATTTTGCTGGCATGAGGTCCACATTTGGAAGATTTTAACATATATTCCAAAAACTCTTGAATATTCATGACCTTAGCTTGTTGTGGGTCACTGAACACTTTGTGAGGGGAAGACTAATTGAAACCATGAAAATAAATGTTTCTATGTGGAAACTTCACTCTTAAGCCATTAGGGACTTTAAGATCTAACGACGCGACGGCAACGAAAACGTCGCTTAAAAAGTGAATTTGCGTTCTTTCAGTCTTTATCGCAATTATTCCTACCCACTTACTTTGTCAAATGTAGGCGAACTCTCCTGGAGTTGAATTTCGAGGGACCATATCCAAGTTCAGAGAGAGAAGTAAAATTTCGTTGTTGCTTTACGTACTCTATAAAACGTGAAATCAGGCATTTTCACGCCGTAGTCGTGCAAAAACGTGCAAAAGTTGTTGTTTTTCTTATGAAACCTATTGTTGTTTTTTTTTTTTTAACGTTCTCGTCGCCGTCTACGTCGTTGCATCTTAAAGTCCCTAGCAAATCGGAGAAATCATGTCAAATAACGACATAATGTAATTTTCTTACATTTACTGGAAATCGACTGAGAAAAAAGCTGACGAGAAAACGACCTTATTTCACGGAATCTGCCATGACTGCGATATTGCGGGATGCTTCTGGAAAAATGCATTATGGGATACTATTCGATCGCCGTCTGTTCACTAATCGAGTCCTTCAAAAACAAACAACAGTAGATGAAAATAAACTTTTCGCTTGAAGGAAGCTGCAGTGGCGCTGGATTGCGTCCCCTTAACCTTTTCGAAAGAATATTGCGTTCACAAGTATACAATTTCGTTCATGACCCGAGCATGGATAAACAGCACGCAGTGAAAGTACTTCTGGGCTCGATTACCAGCCACTATTTTTCTTATATTCGGGAAATGAGTGCCCGCTTTCCTGGATTTCTCCCCTGAACGAGGAGAAACAAAGGTGCACCATTCGAAAGGTTTGAAATGAGCTTTAAAGGAGGGGCAGGTACAAAATAAGAGTTCCTCTACAAACCGGGAGTGGAGCAAAAATTGAATCTACACGACATGGATTTTATAACAATTTGACATAACAGGACATCCTATAAGCAACGAAACTGGACTTTAAAGTGATTTACCTCTGGTCTAAAATAGAGCTAACTAATTAAGACCTTCCATGTGCTGGAAACAAATCAAACAAAAAAGGGAAATAGTAAGTAACTAACCTATCGTCTACTGTATACAAATCATGCTTTCTTATCTGTTTTCACTCGGTAGTTATTAAAATTTTAACGGGTACAGAAACAAATGAGTAAGTGAATAGGAACGAAACATCAATAAATAAGCCCTTATGCATAAGCTAAGAAGTTTACGCTCTGACTCTGCTGATAAACATACTTAAATTCTATGGTCTTAAGACTTGTCACAATAGACCCTTCCACTTTCTTTTTCAACTTTTGGTATGGACAAGCTCGGGAAAATCCATGGACACCACTGGAAAGAGCGCCTAAAAATTAGTAAAATTGCCAAGTTTGAAAGTGCAAGTTTGAGGGGGGGGAGGAGGGGGGGAGGAGGCACAAACCTTCCTCCTACCGTACAAACGTTTGTAAATTTTCGCGACTTTGCGGAGCTGCTATACCTTCGCTCGCCCTTAAGTTCTGGTTCACTAGCCCATATGTCTGTAAATATTGAGCAACCGGAGCACACGGTAAAAAATGAAATTTCGCTCATATCTTGTCCGTACATAGGTATTAGTAAGTAACTAAACGTGGTGTAGTTTGTTTTTCGAAAGGCCGCTTCGATTTGGAGAAAATCGATTCAATGGCCAGAAATTTCAGACAGACAGCGGCATGAAGTAGTGAGTCGTTTATAGTGCCCCAGATCAGTGAGATTTTCTTCCTTGAAATACACACTGATTCTATTTGTCATTTAATGATTCTGAGTTAAAACGAATTTAAGCGAGCAACTACAAGGGCCGTCATGCAATACCAGGGAAATTGTCACATTATTATAAAAAAACAAATTCTTTTAGAATTCTCTTTTTGAAATTACTAGAATTTGCTCTGACCGAGACCTTGTTAAAACAACTTTTGTTTATACTGGAGGAAAAAAGAAAAACACAATTAATCGCTGCGTCTAACTAGGTATGCCCCCTAGCTGTTTAAAAAATATTTGAATTTCATATATCAAAATTGCGGAATACCCTAGGATTTAAACAGTGCTTTACACTATTTGTTTGTGCGATAACGTTCCCTGTATTTTTTAAATTCCTCTACTTGTTGTTCACTCTATAATTTAGGAAGTAGTTCTTCGACTCGTCTATTAAATTGCTCATCGTAATTAAGAGACGAATGAACTCGTTCTCTCTTGTCGTAGTGGATATTTTAAAATGTTATCGTTTGGGGGGAAGGAAAAAACTGCAGTTCCTGGTAAAAATCTCCTCGAAGCTAGCGGGGGCGAGAATAGAAACAAAAAAACAAGGGGCAACCCTTTCTAGTTCGTGTGGGCGGTTGTTGTTGTTTTTATCAGGTGTTAAAACATTCAAGGTAACCGACTGTTGAAATATCACCCATTTCAATATTCATTGTGTTTAATAGCTAATACGTTTAGTGACTATTTCTGCCAAACTGTCCCTTTGGATGATGCTGTAATTACACAAGATAATGAGATATCTTAATGTGACAACTAATTAGAAGAAATCAGAGAAATAAGTTTAAATTATGCTCGATTAATGACTTCTACGTCTGTTGCTATTAGAGGATTCGTCATTTTAAGCCTTGAAAAGAGAAGACGTGCGATCAGGAATAAATATAAAATATCCAGGTAAGCGACTCAGATAACAGCGGATAGTTTTCTATTTAGGCTACCTATACAAAAATTTGGTTTGATTTTAGTCTCGTATTTTAAGATCCTCAGCTTTGTTGTTTACAAACATTCTGTGAGCCTGACGCCTATACTGATCCCGGCAATTTTGACAATTAAGACGAGTTTAATATGTTCACGGTGACAAAGTTATTTTTTTTGTGTTCCTTATGTTCCCAATGATAGCTGAAATTACAATTACACTCACTGGTGTTTTATGATCTCAGGGGCACCCAACGAGAATATAGTTCAAAACCACATAAACATAGCATTGTTGAACGTACTTTAGTATTTAAACGGTAGATAATTATTTTTATCCCCTAAAATTTTTTCATCTGTTCGGATTTCCTAGCTGAAAGTATAGTGATCCGAAAATTATAGGGATCAAAATTACCTTTTCGAAAATTTCAGCCAGAAAAAAGGCTCCCGAAAATTCTAGGTGACCTTTTTAGGGTAAAAATCCGTTTAAAATGGGCAATTATACGATTTTTGTGAAGTTCGAAAACCCTAGGAGAGGCAGGCAAGCAATAAATTTTTCAGAAAATGATCCGAAAATTCTAGACCTCAAATCGTCTTCCGAACAGATAATTTGCCGAAAATTGTCGTTGGGTGCCCCTGTGATCTGTTTTCACGTTGTCCTCAAAGTGTGAGATTTGAATGAAAATGCAAAAATCTAGGAAATGCTCTCAAACAGTTTTCAAACCGAGATGATTTTCTATCTTTGTTACGGTGTGTTCATAACGAAATTTCATTTGGTTTTGGCGACAAAACTTCTTGATCCTTCGAATAGTTTTGTTGTTTACGACACATTCTGTGTGTCTAAAGCTATAACATTGATTTTTTACTTTGAGTGAAATAATCGGGTTAAACCCTTCAATCGATTTTCATAATGTCCTTTTATGTACCATACGTTGTCGCAATTATTGTTAAAGAAAAAACAACCTGTTACAAACAAAGCGGTCATTAAGAGTGATAGTGCCGTAGAGATAGGTTCAGTTTTAATATAGATTGAGGCTCCTCGCTTCAAAGAGTCAGCGAAAACGCTAAATACAAGAAAACTTTCCTTTGAAAGACCACATGCTAGGATTTGGGCCACAGTTTTAAGTATTGTAAAATGTTAGTTCTTCGGAAACACGACATTTAAAAAAATCTGTGATTTTACATTGCTCTGAGAAACTTTTTGTTTGCAACTCAGCCAGTTGGAATGAATATTTAGACAAAACATTTGAAAGGTCATTCACCGTTTCTTTTAGGTTTCACCGGTAAAATATTCAGTTATAGACAGTGCGCCGATAAAGATGAGGTCCTTAAGCGAGCTTAACGATAAATGATAGTTAGTGACTCGGGACAGAGGAAAATGCCCATTGAATAATACCCGGTGTCCGTGCTATGGAAAATACAGGAACTTTTCTCTGGGACAAACGAAACTTCCCATTATATACGGGTGTCGGTACTAAGCGGGGCTTCACCGTTTGTAGTTACTTTTCGTCTAATGTGTTGCACATCGTAGTGGAATTTTTTGTAAAATTTTTCTGTTTGAGGAGAGGCCAGGGGGAGACCGGAGTTCGCGGTAAAAAAAATAGTAATAATAAAAAAGAAGGAACATTTTAAAGAAATCTTAGTTAGTGCATCAGGTGCCACATCATGTTCAAGGTATCCGGCTGGTAAAACAGTACTCCTACTCAATATTCTGTTTCAGTTAATAGCTTATACGTTTATTGACTATTTATGAAAAATTTTCCCTTTGCACACAGCTGTAATTACACAAGAGTTTAGAGATTTTAGCGATAGTTGATTTAAGAAGCACGCATGAATTATGCCTGTTAACTTACTTCTACAAAGCAACTTGAAGTGTTTTTCAAGTGAAGTTGAGTTGCTATTTTCTAAAGCGTTAAAAAGAGCAGACGTGCGATAAAGAAGTCAAAAAAATTTCCAGGTGAGCGACTCAGTTAACTGAAAAGATTTTCCATAGTTTTGTTGCAATTCCTCTTTTCTGTTCCACATATTCTCAATGATAGCTGACAAGCTTTTAAAAGTAAAACCGTTGATTTTTAGTGATTAGGTACATGTGTAGTACTTATAAGAGGTACTTTCAGCTTTGTAATTTAAAACCCTTCGTTTAAAAAGAGAACATTTCATCGTTATTTGTAAGAGTGGTTACTTTTTTGTCGAGATATTTGCTTTTAATATCGAAGAACTCAGTCAAAGCATTTGCGTCGTTCCTTGAGATAGCCAGATTTTAGATATTACATGTACTGATCGTAATGATAAGGTCTAAAATTTATGTTTCGTTATTTCTACATCTGTGTTTCGTCGTTGTTCTCATTTTTTTAATTTTTTTTTTCTTTAAAATAACTTGTTAATGATACTGATATATTTTTTAGTTTTACCATGTTGACTGTTGTTTTAACAAAAGCAAAGAGCTTGTAAACAAGCTTAAACATAACGGAGCCTTTAAACTTGCCTGAAGAACTCAAAAAAGGGATTACAGAAAGAAGACCAAAAAGTTAGCGTGGATATTTCTTACTCAAATGCCAAAGACAGAAAATTTGAAATCGGGTATTGTGACATGTAACTTGGATACTTGATGAAACTCATGCTTCCAGTCGATTGCCTTTCAGTCCCTCTATTTCTTCTGCCAAATCACTTCGGGTGCTTCCCATTTGTCAGAGGTGGCCGGCCAGACCATTACCATCGCAATTTTTAATCAAAACTCTCCAGCCAGATGAGTCAAATCCTAAAATAAAATAAAATGAAATTCGCACTGCAGCTGGAAAAGTCAAAAACAACAAATCTTCTTTTTCAGACAAAATCAAAAATGAAATGATCAAATCTAGCCTAAACGAATTAATGCCTGTTTATCTAAAACTATTTAACACGGTCCTCGACTTAGGAACTATGCCCCAAATGTGGGGTGATGACCTCATTAGACCAATTTTTAAATGTGGTACTAAAAGCGATCCATCAAACTACCGTGGAATTTGTATTTCCAGTTGTATTGGAAAACTATTTTGTTCAATTCTCAATCAGAGACTTCTAAAGCACGTTGACTTAAATAATATACTTCACAAGTCTCAAACTGGTTTTCTAGCAAATAATAGAACAGCAGATCATGTCCTCACACTTCGAACATTAATAGACAAATATGTCCATTGTCACAAGGAGAAAATATATGCGTGTTTTGTTGACTTTAGGAAAGCCTTTGATTCGGTTTGGCATGATGGGCTTCTCTATAAGTTATCTAAGATCAATGTCCAAGGAAAGTTTTATAGTCTAATTAAGAGTCTATACTCGAAGTCTACCTGCTCTGTCAGGATTGGAAATAACAAAACGCGATCTTTTCAATACGCAAGAGGAGTGTGGCAAGGCTGCATTTTAAGCCCTCTGCTCTTTAACTTATACCTTAACGATCTAGCGTTCTCATTTGACAATGTTTTATCAGACCCTTCGTGTTACCAAATGGCACCAAACTCAACTCTCTCCTTTACGCAGATGACTTGATAATATTATCGCGATCCAAACTTGGTCTACAAAACTGCCTTAACGTACTATCTTCAAATTGCAACTCATGGATGCTTAGAATAAATCCTAAGAAAACCAAAATAATGATTTTTCAGCGATGCACACGAAAATGTGAACATAACTTCCGCATAGGCAATGAAGTAATCGACCTTGTCGAAAACAATACTTACTTAGGAACTCGCATTACATCTTCCGGAAATTTTACACTTTCGCTTGAACATCTCCGACAAAAAGCTCTTCACGCGCTCTTCCGCCTCAGGCGGCACACGGATTTGAATAGTCTTAAGCCCTCACTTGCGTATAAAATTTTTGACTCGATGATTTCACCAATTCTAACCTACAACAGTGAAGTTTGGGGTGCTTTTCTTAAATCAGATTTTAAGTCCTGGGACAGCTCTGCAATTGAAAAACCCATTTGCAATTCTGTAAACGTTATTTACAAGTACACAACAAGGTATCCAACATTGCTTGTAGAGCTGAGCTCGGTAAATTTCCCATGATCATTGATATAAATAAAAAGATTCTAAATTACTTAGACTATCTGAGAGGTAAAGACGAAGATTCTATAGTTAAACAGGCCTTACAAATTTCAATTGACCTTCATCATAACGGAAAAACTAGCTTTTACTCTAATCTCATGAAAATGGTTGACTACTATGATCTAAACTATGACTTTTCCTGTAATTCATTGAGTGACTCAATAGTTAATAGGTATATCGGCATAATGAAAAATAAATACGTCTCTTACTGGAATCAGACCCTTCAACAATCACAAAAACTCAGTTTTTATTGTACAATCAAAGACGACTATAGCCCCTCGCCGTACCTAGTTTTAACAAGAAAAAACCCTTCGAGAAAAGCATTAGTTAGATTTAGAATAAGTAGTCATCAACTTAGAATTGAAACAGGTAGATACGAAAACATTCCTCGCAATGACAGGATATGTCACTTTTGTACAAGTAACAAAATCGAAGATGAAAATCATTTCTTACTAGATTGTAAGGCTTATTCTCAGATCAGAGACATATTTTTCTCCAAACTAGACACTACAATACCTGACTTCAAATCACTTTCACACGATACTTTAATATCTCTTCTTATGAATTCTTCTGATTATTTAATTAACTGTCAATTAGTTTCATTTACCTCGCAATGCTTTGAATTAAGAACCAAATTAATATTAATGAATGAATGAATGAGAAGTGTAACGTTTTGTAATGTTTTGCACGTAATAATTAGTTGAATTAGTACTTAAATTTAGACTAATAGCTTTTGCAATACTGTAATTCCTTTATGGTCATGCAAATAAAGCATTTGGTGTTGTTGTTGGTATGCACGAAGGATATATGTTTGATAAATAAACTAGGAGTAATCGGAGCTTAGGAGAGTGCGTTACTGCGTTCGACTTGTTTGTTAGCTATTTAAAGGTGTACAGTTAGCAGTGGACTAAACCTCTAAGTAAAGTACTCGTGAGTCACAACGAGTCAAACACTGACTATGATCCTCAGGTTTTTTTTTTTTTTTTTTTTTGCACTGTAGGATGGTCAATAAAATTGGCTAAAAATTGGGATACAGAAAATTAAAGTGATCTGAAAAGCTTATTGATTACTTGTTTATTGAGCTTATTGAGTACTTGTGAGTAACAACGAGTCAAACACTGACTTTGATCCTCAGGTTTTTTTTTTTTTTTTTTTTGCACTGTAGGATGGTCAATAAAATTGGCTAAAAATTGGGATACAGAAAATTAAAGTGATCTAAAAAAGCTTATTGATGTCACAACCTCGTTCCCAGAGGGTAGGGCTGGTAGGAGAGAACCCTGGGAACGAGGATGTTGATGTTAAAGCGTGGAGTATCACTTTAAACCCTTGTTGCGTGACACTACAGGTTAACACGTACGATTCACCTACCTAGCATGGTTATCCAAATAAAACGCACCCGGAATTAGAGAAGTTTAGCCTTTCAACTTTTATTTTCAAAAATGCAAAAGCGAACACAACGCTGTTAATAGCTTTTTAAAGCGAAAAGATGTAATTTGTCATAGAATTAAGTTAAATATATGGTCAATCTGAGCTCATAAAAACAAAACAGTGTGCAGGACACATTTTTCAGCCATTGTTGACATGATATCTACATATCCGATTTTCTTAAAATGTGCGAGAAAAACGGTAACAAACCTGAAGTAAACGGACAATCGCCAATATTTTCATCGAGTTTCACAAAATAGATACCATCGAATACCAGTTCCCGGGCGAGAAAAAAAATGTTGCAAACGCAGCACCAGCGAAGAGAAAGATGAAGAACCCGTTTTAATGCGAAGGCGAACAAGAAAAAGATGAACAACGCTTTAAGAAGACAGGAACGCATGACCACGAATCACCACTTGCGTTAATTAGCGGGTCAAAGTGAGGCACAACGTATGCTAGCGTCTCAAAGCGAGGCAAATGTGTGTCGACACAAATGAAATTTCAAAAAATCTCGCCTGTTAACTGCAGAGGACACAAAACAGAAATTAGGAGTTGTCAGATGAGTCTCAGATCGGGGGAATCGTTTGGATGATAAAAAAGTAAGTCACAGCTGCGTATAAGAAAAGAAAATTTATGCTGGGTTATGAAAAAAAAAGAGTAGTGAGTGCGCTTTTCCCGTAAGGAATACAATCTTGTTGATTTACGTATTTTGTGATTAAGTCATTTGAGCAGTTACAACGGCTGAGTGACATTGAGATGTTACATGAAATCATATCTCGTTCCTTTTTAAAGTAAACTTTCTTTGAAATCATTTTATTTTAATTACAGCTTGTTCTCTGTGTCTGAAACAGGGTATAAATCACTTTATGTTCAAACGCGATCGCTCCGTCTGCACAGCCTTAATTTGCAGGAATGAACGAATATTCTAAATTGACGAAAATTCAAATATTTGGAACTGCAGAATGAAGATTTTAAGGAAAAAAAAAAGATACCCACAGTTGAGTAGTGATGATCTTTTCACGAGACTGAAAAGATTTCAGCTTTGAACGTCCGATGTTGCTGTTTTAATGCGAATGTGACGTCACCAAATTAAAAATAAATAAATAAATAAATAAATAAATAAATGAGTGAATGAATGAATAAGTTGTCCAAAACGTTTTCAGATTGACTGGCTTCTTTGTTTTGCTATTCAGTAAACGTTTTCCAAGCTTTTGCGTTGAACGAGGTCAAAATGGGGGTTGATAAGGTTCCTTGCGAATGTGGTACGTTTAACGTAACATATATCTGCAAAACGAGAATAAGATGCATGCATTGAAAAATCAAGGAACAAATATAGACATGCGGCTTTCACGAACTCCTCAGCCGTTTCTGAATGCGCAAATAAGGCGGAAATGCGCAAATAAGGCGGCCGTATTCGCTTTTGGACGGGCTAATGTTTATTGACCGAAACTGTTACTGGTACTAGCAAGGCAAAAGAGGTTATCCACACCTTCATCACAGGCGCTGGGTGACAAAATAAATGGAGACAGAAAAATTGAAATTACAGGTGCCAGAAACCCAAATGTATGTTGTAAAGACAAAACGGCATCCAATCGGTTTCACAGCGAAGTCTCGAGCGTCTGACACTGGGGAGCTTGTTAGGAAGCTCAAGCAACGACGACGGCGACGGCAGGAAAGCAACAGGTTTAGATTAGCAAAACAACAACTTTGCACGTGCAGCACGCTTTTTAGTACATTTCTATGCCGTCGATGCACGACTACGACGTGCACGACGAAGACAACAGACAATTTCCTATTCTTTTTTGTCAATTACTTGGATATCGTCCTTTAGAACTCAACTCCATAAAAAATTACCAAAATTGAAAAATTCAAAGATGAATAAAAGCTATGAAGTTTAAAACAGCGCGAAATTCACTTTTTTTAAGTGACGTTTTCAGTGTTGAAGTCGCCATCTCCGTCGTCGTTGATGCGAGCTTGAGCAGCATAAACGACGGCGACTTCAACTAGAAAGGCAAAAAGCGATAGGTTTAGATTAGCAAAACAACAGCACTGCTTGTGCATCGCGCTTTTTTGTACATTTCGTCACTGCACGGCTACGGTGTGATCGAAAATGCCTAATTTCACGTTTTGTGGGGCTCATACTGTACCTGCATGTGAAACTCTCGAGTGACGTAAAACAATTAACACAAAGAAGCCACTGAGAAGTCAACACAAGAGAGCCATTGGGTGGAAAATAATAGCTAGAAAACAAAGAAAAACTTCATAGGTTTTTACACCGAGCCTAAGTCTTTTGTAGAGGACGTGAAGACAACATACCGACCTTCTTTTTCTCTTACTGAACTTTAATACAATGTTTTAGTATCCAATTCCAGAAAAAAATTGCCATCATTTAATTTCACGAATTGAATGAGATGGAGCAAGCGCGATTAAGTTTGAAGCAGCACGAATTTACTTCTTAAGTGACGATTTCGTCGCTGTCGCCGTCGTTGTTGCTTAAGCTAGGATCCATCATGAAATGCATCAAGCTCGGTGCTCCTTGTAGTCCAACACCAAATGTCCCACGGAGCAATATCAACACCATCACCTGATGATGAGACCAGCATAACGCCGTGGAAAGGTCGCCATCAATAACAAAATGACTGTCGGATCCCTATCAAAAATTATGTGTCAAAATTAGGTTCGACGTAAAACTAAAAGAGCAAAAGCGAGGCTTTACATCAGTTTAGGATCAATAGTACAGTCGAACCTCCACTAACGGCCACCTCTCCACAGCGGCCACCTTTTTGGAGGACAGTCCATACACAATGACTGGCCTGTTTAAACCTCTCTGCAACGGCCACTTTCTTCTGTCCCCAAGGTGACCGTTATGGGGAGGTTCATTTGTAATATCTTATAAGAAGTTATTTTTTCGGTGACAAGATGATCATAAGGGAATACATTTTCTTTATAATATCTTTTTTTGTCGGCTTGAAAAACAGACCGAGTATCGATCACTTGCTCAATACTTTGAGAATCTCTCGGAAGTATTTGACCAAACTTTTTATATTTTTAAATTTAGAGACCACATTGTTGACCTGCACCTACAAAAGAATTCAAAATAAAGGTAATATTATGTGCCATATTATGTATGATTAATATCTGATAGAGTTCATGTTTTCACGTGCACTCTGATGCAGCTTTTACGCTTTTTTTTAAAACAACAGCTAGACTTCTACAAACCGAAAATATCACGATCTTAAAATCATGAGTACAGCTAAGTGCTAGAACCGTTCACTGAACTTCAACGACGCATTTTTTATTTGTTAATGATGCTGTTATCAAACCAGGTTCGTTCCTGTATGCATGTTATATTTGCCAATGACACCGTTATCAAATCAAGATCATTCTCACTTCATGATCAGCAGTCGATGCCACTTCAGGAGTTATTGATACTAGATTCTAAATAAAAAATAAGGCTTTTTTGTCTCCGGTTTTTCGACCTTTTATCTTCCGCGTTCCATCTGATGCATTTAACAGTTTAAATGGGAATATTGCCTGTTTTGACCGAGACAGAGAGAGAGATGGTGAAATCTTTTGTGGTTCCTGTACTGATTTAATTTAATAGCCGTTAGAAATATTTCAGATATTGTTCAAGCTGAACCCTTTGTTGCTGATAACATAAACATGCTGAAAGTGTTATTTAGTAATAATATCTTTTATTTATGTATCAAATTTACCTTTCTTCATTCACCATTCAATCTTTAATTTTATTTTCCCCGATTTAGGTTTTTGACATGCTAGTCTAGGTCTTCTGTCCTAAACGCACTTGATAGATAATGCTACATATTATTAAGTGCTCAGCGTTGCACGACTTAGCTTTTTCTTTCTGTTTTAGTAACAGTATATTTATTTGCGAGTTCAAGATTTACACTAAGGTTTTGCTTGGTAATTTCCAACTTACGGGTTGTCTTGTTATTATAAGTCGCACTATAAATGCGACATAAAACTACAAGCGATACAGAAACAAAATAGAGCAGTTTCAACATATTGGCTTGCGCACAATGTATGGTCTTTATAGTTGGTAGAGCACTGCTGCGCTAAGCGATTGATTTGAATCTCGTTTAAGTCCCAATATGTTCTTTTTTTTCGTGTTAATTTGTGATTTCTTAAATTATTATTACAATTGGGACGACTATATCTTCATTAAAAATTTGTATTTCCGCAATTCTCATATCACCTTCAATGTACGAACTTAAATATTAGAAATAAACGCAAAGAAGATCATCGCAGTTAAAGACACATGCCTTATGCAGTTGCGTAAAGAAAGTCTAAATTTTTTTCAGGCCATTTTTCATGCTCAAAAAAAATAATATAGTATTCGAAGAGTGACTTAAAGTCGTTTAAAGAAAGTTTAGCGCAATTTTCTGTAGACAAACGTTTTTTGTCGGCTGTTATTGGGTAGTTCTTATGCTCACTATTCATTATAATTAGAATTAATGCAACGTATCGTGACTAATTCTGACTAAACGTCCCTTTCAGTAATTAAAAGTTCTATTAAGTATTCAACCGCTGACGTATCTTGATAATGTATACAGTCGTCTCTCTCTTGACCGACACCTCTATAAGACGGACACCTGTATAAAATGGACATCTAGAGCTGGTCCCTGACTTTCTTTGCTCCCTCTATTTGACTTTCTATAAGACGGACATCTCCCTAAGACGGACAGCTAGTGCCGGTCCCAAAGGTGTCCGCCTTAGAGAGAGTCCACTGTTTTTCATTTTCTAAAACCGGTTATGAACTTTGACGTAATTTATGGCTAACAATCTAAAAATTTGTATGATAATGTATATTTAGCCTTGTCGGGAGAAAATTTGTTAAAATTTCATTTTTGTCTGATTTAGTTGGTTGGTTAGACGCGTCCTAACTTCGACGTCTGACCCAAATCTAATATAGATCTAATTTAGCTAGACCCAAATTATACTTTTGTTCTTCCTCTTGGTCCTTGTCATGAAAAGTTCGACGTTTGGCCTAGGCCTTATTTGTGTATAGTTAGTGTCTAATTATAATTGGTAATAAAAATTATTACCATATAAAGTGTGAAGTTTCGCTAGTTCCTTTCCTTTTTTCTGTTTGTGTCTTTTCCTGTTTGCCCTGTAGCAATGGCTGAAAACTGCAAAAAAACTTGTCTTTTCTTTGAACAATTCTAGAACAAACACGATAAGCCGATGTTAAGAGCGCATTCTCATCAAGAACCGGGTCCGTAGCCGCGAAACCGGGAGAACAGAGCTTGTAACAATGACTGATATTAACTGGCGATCTAAATCTCAAAGCGTTACATTCTCAGTAAAACGCAACCACGACACTCGTGCAGTAGTACTGCGATGCCAAATGCATCACAGACCAAGTATCATTTCGTTAGTACTTAAAAAACCTCTCTGAAGTTATAGATCAAATATATTCAGTATCTTTTTTCAGTTTAAGTGTTGAACAATACCAATGGATATTATATTGATATGTTTAAAGAAATATTCATGTTTTCACGTCCCAGCAACTGGCTTTGGTGCAGCTCTTACCCAATTCTTTATTATTTTTTTTTATTTTCCTCAATTCTGAAGTAATATAGTTTATGCATGCAGTTAAAAATAGTTCCATATAGTAAGTAATACAAGGGTAGGGGGGAGGGGGTGATTATATGGGAATGGAGAAGGGCGCAGTATACTAAAGAACTAATTGGTTATTTAGTATGCCGTGTAGCTCACAATTATTTATGACAAAGAAAAATCAAATTAAATGGAAACAGAAAGGTAATATCGTGGTCATAATAGACCTTGTCACGGTTTTCGACGCCATCTTGACGAGGAGGCAAAAGCGTGAGAAATTACAGTCTTTGTATGAGAATCTAATGTCGAATAATTTCCGTAGAATAACTGCTCTGAAAAAAAAAATGAATTGTAAACTAAAGCTTCACTCCCAAGGATTCTACTGAAAAACATTGAGGGCGTTACATGCACTAGAAGTCCTACAACCACCTTTTAATTTTTTTTATAGATTTGTGTGTAAGAAGGTCCCGGGAAAACTTACAGAGAATGTGTGGAAAATCTAAACGAGCCTCTGGAGAAATTTAAGCACAGATACACACCAATTTTTTTTTAGTTCAATCCTTTCTCTTGTAGCTTTAGTTTACAAGTCATATTTTTTTCAGAACGGCCGTTTTCGGAAATTATTCCTCATTAGATCCTCATACAAACGCTCTAATTTCTCATACGTTCGCCTACTCGTCAAGATGGCGTCGAAAACTGAGACAAGGTCCATACTATGATTACTTTTAGAGCTGAGCCGCACCAGCCACACCAACTTCAATGAAATAAAAGGACTTGCATGGGCGGCGAGTACACATTTGCCCCTTAGAAGTTTTTTTTGACGGTTTAAAAGCTATACGACAGCTATACGCATATTCTTGAAGCATTCCACTGTACTGATCAGTGCTCTGTGTTTTTGCATTCACGGTCATACTAAAACTACGGAATAATAATAAGACATGACAATAATAACATGACCATCATGTGGGACATGCCAGTCAATACTGATAGAACTATAACAGCGAACAGACCAGACATCATCGTTAAAGATTCAGTGAATTCCACCTGCAAACTGATTGATATGACTGTTCCATCAGATAGAAACATCGCACTGAAGGAAACTGAAAAAAAAAAGCAAGTAGAAAGACCTAGAACTAGAAATACAGAGAATGTGGCATATGAAAACCGTAGTGATCCCTGTGGTTGTTGGTGCGCTTGGTACAGTGAAGAAGGGTATGGTAGAAAACATCAAGAAAGTATCAGAGAGAGAGTTACTATGACAGAGATTCAAAAGATCTGCATGCTGGGATCTGCGCGAATCCTCAGAAAGGTGCTCAGTGTATGAACAGAATGATTGACTTGAGTGACTGACGCTTTAGGTGCATGGTTTGCGCCCGGCTGATGCACAAAAAGAACACCAGCAAAGACTGTGATAAAAGAGATAATAATAATAATAATATTTGTTGCTTTTATTGCGCATTTTAACATTGAAAGATATGATCAAATGTGCAAAACACTCGAATAAGACTAAAAGAAAAGTTATATTACATACTCCCTATATACTAAAGCTTAATCATTTGTTACTCATAATAAGTAAGAAGCAAAAAGAGAAGATAAAAGTAGATAATAAAAACCCAAGATAGCTCAAGATAGGTCTCTATAGTCCTCTCCAAAATACTGCGTCTTAATGAGTCTCTTAAGCTTATCAAAAACATTCTCTTTCCTAGTATAGTGCGGTAAACCGTTCTATATCTTTGGAGTCGGCCGGCTACAGTAAATGATCTGTCTCCAAGAGTGCATTTGACTGCTTGGAAAATGTGCTCTTTGGAATTTTGACGGAAAATGCTTGCCCTTTACTTCAATTGCTGAACTATTTTATAATTATTGGAAAACTCTATTTGTGGGACTGCAGGAGCAAACAAATCCTTCCAAACATTTGTGGATTTAAAGCCAAGATCATCGCTAAATATGAAACAGAAGAAAAAATCAGCAACAAAGAATTCTTTAAAAGAAAGTGGATACTGACGCCTTATTTAAGTTAACTGTATTACCTCCGTATTATTTCATTGCCCTGTTGTACTTTTTTTACAATTTCTTTTAGCCCTGTAACACCTCCTGTAATAATTTGACAATTTTTTTTGTGTGTGTGTGTGTGTGTTTTGTAAATGTAATTATTTAATGTGATTATCAATAAACATTAAAAAAAAAAAAAAAAAAAAAAGAGTGCATTTGAACTTAGCGATTGGGTCTTGGAAAATAACGCCCATATTGTGGTCATATTACTCCTCGGGTTATAGCGAGATCATCGTTTAATATGTATGAGATTATTTAAATACGCAGGCCCCAGATTGTGAATAGCCTTGAAATTAAAGAGATCACAGCGATTTTATAGCAAATTCACCGGTAACCAATGCAGTGCAAGCAGCACCTGGGTAATATGACAGTATTTGGGTGTATGGGTGATAAGTCGCGCTGCTGAATTCTGAAGACGTTTGAATTTGGAAAGATGCACAGCTTGTACGCCATAGAGAAGACCGTTGCAATAATGAATGCGTGCCATGATCACGCCTTGTACAAGCAATTTGGTGGAGGCTGAGGGGTCAAGAACTTCCTTATTTGTCTGATATTATGCAGGTGAAAGTAGACTGATTGACAAGACTTGTTAATCTCTTCTGTCAAACCACGAACCAAGGTTGCAGACGGCAGAACTTACAATTGGCACTGCTGCTTGACCAATCTCTAGTGTGCAATATTCACTAGAAACTAGAAAGTTGTATAATCTAAAAGGTATACAACAACGTTTCTTCTTTTAAATTTTTGTTTAGTTCCTATTTTCGTCGTTTTGAGACTGACTCTGCATAAATTGAAAGGATAACATGCTGCAATAATCTTCAAACGTTAAAGCGCTTGATTGATATTGCTCTTAGTAGTGCATGCACGACTGAGCCTTTGTTCTGTTTAATTGTAACAGTATTTAACTGCGTGTTCACGATTTGTACTAGGGCTATATCAATTTTAAGCATACTGGCCTTCTTAATGACTGTTGATCCACGAAACCAACTAAGATGGAGTTATTATCGCCGTACATGCGTCAAAAGTAGATTTTACAGATGCACGCGGCACAAGAGTAAAGAAATGCACGAACCATCAACTACAGTCTGTACCGCTACAGGTGTTACTGACAGTCCTGCACAACGATATCGGTGTCATCTCTCGATAAAGACCAGCAAAAACGCGGTCAATACCTTGTGATCGATGAGAAAATGACTGTAGACAAGACAAACGATAAGCAAGGCCTATCATAATCTTGGTATTTTTAAACTCCGAAATTTTAAACTATAAGTCAGAGGTCGTAAAATTAGTGCAAAATCGAATCTGCCAATAACAATACCATCTTTGGACATTTTAATGCAAATTGAGTTTTCCTGCACTCTGTAGTATTTGATTATTCCTGTGCTCTGTAATAAAGACCAGTGGAACGACTAGTTTCCACTATTTGAAAAAACAGAACGTTTTCGTAGAGAAAGCATTTAAACCGCAATCTTAGATAAAAGCACATCCCAAGAATTACTCGGTCATTGCTTTAAGGATCTCTCGGAAGTTATAGATACAAGATCTGCGGTATCTTTTTAAATTGTAAGACCACACCGTTGACTTGCATTAACAACAACAACAGAAAATAATCAATGAGGAGTTCATGTCAAAACTAGAGTTTGGTGCAATTGTTACAATTAACAACAGATCTAGATTGGGACAGACCAGAGGCTTTTTTGTTAATATCATGATGAGAACTTTGAATGCTAAGAAGTGCACAGAACTAGAACATTGATATATTGCTTAATGACAATGTTATCAAATGAAGATCTTTCTCACTTCAAAAGTTGATAGCCACTTACAGGAACGTTTTCTTTGCAGGTAATCAGGAATTATTGAGACCAGCATCTGACAATAACTTAACTGAATGAAGTGCTTTTTTTCCAGTTTGGAACCATGATTTTATGTCTTGTCCTTGTTCTTCTTCATATAACAGATCACGAAATCTTTTATGCCTCCTATGTTCTTCTAAAATTTTATCATGGCCTTAACCAATATTTTAGATATTGAAGTAAGCCCCTGTGCAACTTATAACTAAAACGCGCTGATATCTTTTGTCTTTGTTTTGACACACCACGCCCACTTTACTGAAATAAAAAGCCGCGCATAGACGAAGACATCGCTCAGTATATCAGTGCCATTCAGGAACACATTTGAAGATAAGTCCGAGTGCCTCTGTGAGGTAAAGTATTGTCATTTGCTCACTCTTAATGCGTGACATCCAAAAACGGCTGCGAGAGAGATAATTCACTGTTATAATCTAACTACAAAATTGTGTTGAAAGTGATCTACAATTAACCCATCGTAATGATAGAGATGTGATGGTGAGTTTTGAGCCTCCATGGTGAAAACATAACATTGAAATGTTGTTTCATTCTGTGACACAATTGTCTCCAGTCGAGCCTATGAATTAACTTATGGTTTCTAGTCCAGATGCTCTACCACTGAGCTGCAAGATAATTGCGGGAGCTAATTAAGGCCTTTAAACTAGGTTCATGAAGGCTAGTAACCAGAACGTTCTAGGTCCGACTCTTACCGGGAGTAATTTGAGTTTTTTCGAGTCGCCGGTGTGCACGGTGTTCAGTCAAAAACGAAAGGTTACTTCCCTTTTTTCACACAACGGCATCGAAGGAAAAAATTCATGTTCTCCCACAGGAGTCGAACCTATGATCATCCGGTCACTACCCCGGAGTGTTTGCCACTGAGCTACAAACGAATGGTGGGAACGCAACTAATAAAGGTTCCGAACCGCCTGTGTCGCTAAATGAAAAATATCCTTCTCATGTATTCAACAGGCTTAAAATTCACCATCACATATATATCGCTGGCCAAAAAAGAACACCTTTCTGTTAAACGTGGTTATAGTTTTATGTTCTCTTTTTCAGAGAGATGAAAGTAGCAATGCATAACGCTGCACAAAAAATGCTGCCGATCGCTTTCTTCCTGTATATTGCAGTCGTTACAGTTGACAGCGAGAATTTCGGTATGTCAAGAACTTTGCTTAATGTATACTTGCTACTTTTTTACGGGTGCACAGCAAAATTTAAAATGGGATCTGTTAATCTTGAATTAGAACCACTGTACGAGGCAATCAAACAATACGGTTTTTGGTTTTGGGAGGGGAGGGGGGAGACTAAGCATGAAGAAATATTGAGTCATTAGCGAAGGGGCACACCTCCTGTTTTTGTTAACCAACAGCGTAACCGTGACTTTAGCTGCAAACCGGAAATATCTCTTGAGTCAGTGAAGCTTGGTATTAATTACTGTCTATCGTTCCTGCAAAGAAAAGCTTCCTAAGCAAGATGAGCCTTCCTTCAGCCTTGAGAATTGTTGCCATATCATAACGTGAAATATTCTTACGATACTTTTGGTGATCAAAAAATGCTAGCAGCCACTCCAGAAATATTGGATCTTAAGGATTTTGTCAAGGATTAATTAAAAGCAATAGGCCTTTGGTTAGTTGTTGATGGTGATGCTTTTGTTGTTGTTGTTGTTTAAACTTGTACGTTGTCTTTACCGTTTTATTTGCAATGTAGCCTGCGAGAACAGTCGTCTCCCCTAGCTCCTCGGCGCTAAGGCGTTTCGCCTCAGCGACAGAAATATCCATACTGTTGACGTCAATAAGATCTGCCCGGAATCTGGTCAGAAACTCTGATTGGTTGACGTAGTAGACATATTGTTTTAACTACTGTTTACGAACGGCAAAGAAAGAACGAACCGTTAAAAACAGTCAATATTCGCGGAATATATTATTTTTAAGAAGAAACATCTGAGTTTTGATGGAGCTCGTTCGCATGAAAACACAAACACCATAATCGACTAGGAGAAACATTTGGAGGCCCATTACTACCGGATTTGTTATTAAACATTATGAAAACAACAACAGCAACAGCATGCAGTTTGATAAACATGGTGCATTCCAGGCTAAGAAAATGAAAAAGTATATAAGTGAAATAATGTGGTTCCTCTCTAGTCACATTAATCACCTCGCGAATAACCTTAAAGAGATAAAACGTCGATTTGACAAGAACATTACTTTTATTTACATGCTTAGGGTATGAAACTATTGGATGTTACAGGGACACATCAAACCGCGCAATCGAGCCCTTGGAAGGAAAGGATTCCATTTTGGATGGAGCATATCGGACTCGGAGGAACCCCATCGCAAAGTGTGCCCAGGCTGCAAGAAGAGCAGGTTATGGCATGTTTGCAGTTCAACATGGTGGCTGGTGTGCGGCCAGTGCTACAGCACCAAAGACCTTTGACAAGTATGGAAAATCTACAGCTTGTGGACCTGATGGCGAGGGAGGGCCATGGGCTAATCAAGTTTATGTCATCAAAGGTAAACTAAAGTATCTTCCTTGTGATAAGGAAGACCTGAATAATATATGCTACTTTCAAAATGACTTGGTTCATTGTCGCCAAAACGTTGTCAACGACAACGAAACTTAAAAGAAAAAACTTAGAAAGCAATTCTCATATACTCTCTTAAAATGTACCAGCAGTAATGTTATATTTTAAATAAAATTTTAGCATCCATTGGATGCTACCTGGACAAACCGAGTCGAGCAATTCAACCCTTGGAAGGAAAGAAAAAGAAAGAATAGAAAAGAAAATGAAAAAGTATATAAGTGAAATAATGTGGTTCCTCTCTAGTCACATTAATCACCTCGCGAATAACCTTAAAGAGATAAAACGTCGATTTGACAAGAACATTACTTTTATTTACATGCTTAGGGTATGAAACTATTGGATGTTACAGGGACACATCAAACCGCGCAATCGAGCCCTTGGAAGGAAAGGATTCCATTTTGGATGGAGCATATCGGACTCGAAAGAATCCAATTGCAAAGTGTGCCGTGGCTGCAATGAGAGCGGGTTACAGCATGTTTGCAGTTCAACATAGCGGCTGGTGTGCGGCCAGTGCTACAGCACCAAAGACCTTTGACAAGTATGGAAAATCTACAGCTTGTGGATCAGATGGTGAGGGCGGACCATGGGCTAATCAAGTTTATGTCGTTAACGGTAACACGTTGTTTCGATGTAGGTCCCTCAGTCACTTGGAAGAGACACAAGCCATTGAATGCTATCAGTTGCCAGCCGTCCAGTAATTTTTTTTTTTTTTGAGCAACCAACTTTTTCCCATTGTAAAGCAGAAAAGGTAACTATGATGTAGAACTGACGCTTGATACTATGGAAAATAACCATAAACTAAAAGATGACATGACTCACTATAAAATAAAAGTAAAGAATCTCGCTAGTCAATTCTTAAATTCACTCTATTTTACCCTTTCATGAGCACCAGCTCCCAGTATTCGAAATATTTATTCTGTGTCCGTTTTTATCTCCTTTTAGGATATGGATCCATTGGATGCTACAAGGACACCGGAAACCGAGCAATTTTACCCTTGGAAGGAAAGGATTCTATTTTGGATGGTGCATATTGGACTCGAAAAAACCCCATTGAGAAGTGCGCAGTGGCTGCAATAAGAGCAGGTTACAGCATGTTCGCAATTCAACATAGTGGCTGGTGTGCGGCCAGTGCTACAGCACCAAAGACCTTTGACAAGTATGGAAAATCTACAGCTTGTGGATCTGATGGCGAGGGTGGACCATGGGCCAATGACGTTTATGTAATCAGAGGTGAGACAGCTAGATATAGTGTTCCGATGTACACCCCGCATTATTAGACATCACATGCCACCAGTAGCTAACAGTCGTGTCTTTTTTCTTCTTTTTGAAGCATCAGACGAAATATCATCGTAAATTCGAAAGGTTGTGGGTTGAGTTTCTTGTCGGTCCTCTCCCGTGCCCCGGAAGGCTTTTCTTGGGTACTCCAGTTTTTTTTTCTGGACTCTCTCCTGCGTTTCCTGGAATTAGTTAATAAGGATCAAATATATATTTGAGAAAGAAAGAAACCCCTATATAACACTAAAATTCAGCAAGTAAACTTAAAAAGAAATCCTTGTTATAGGAAAAGTGCAAATTTTGAAAAAAATGGCCGTCAAATTTCGGTTGCCATAGAATTCAAAGTATGCTTGGCCATACCCGTTACGACAGCCTTCAAATGTTCCTAGATAATTTTTAGAAAAGTCGTTAGTTTTCATAGCTCAAGAGGCTTTTAAACGATCTTTGCTTATTAAGGATATGAATCCATTGGATGCTACAAGGACACCGCACATCGTGCAATCCACCCCTTGGAAGGAAAGGACCCTGTTTTGGATGGATCTTATTTGAGTCGAAAAAACCCTGTGGAAAAGTGTGCCGCAGCTGCAATGAGAGCGGGTTACGGCATGTTTGCAGTTCAACATGGCGGCTGGTGTGCGGCCAGTGCAATAGCGCCACAGACGTTTAACACGTATGGAAAGTCTACAGCTTGTAAGGATGACGGCGAAGGTGGACCATGGGGTAATCAAGTCTATGTGATCAATGGTAAGACTGTGTTTCGAGACACGCCTCCAATCTGAATTTGATGATGAGACATGAGCCATTTCATGCTAACAGTTGCCAAGAATATTGGACATGTTTTCATTTTTTACGCAACCAGCTTTTTGTCGCAGTTATTTCATTCTGAAGGTAACTACGGTGTAACATATCGTAATGGAGCAGGTCTTAAGGTAGCAAGGCACGACAACTATGATAAATAAATATAAAGATAGCCTGGTTCCCCATCAGTTAAAAGTGACGGAACTCGTAACTTTAAAAACGTAAGTCCATTCTCATACACGGATGTTTTATCCTGTGTTTAGTTTTGTATTCAGGATATGAATCCATTGGATGCTTCCGGGACAGGCCAAGTCGAGCAATTCAACCCTTGGAAGGAAAGAGTTCCCTTTTGGATGGAACATATTGGACTCGAACGAATCCCATTGCAAAGTGTGCTGCAGCGGCTATAAGAGCAGGTTACAGTATGTTTGCTGTTCAACATGGCGGCTGGTGTGCAGCCAGTGCTACAGCGGCGAAGACGTTTGACAAGTATGGAAAATCTACATCTTGTAAGGATGACGGCGAAGGCGGACCATGGGGTAATCAAGTTTATGTGATCAAAGGTAAGGTAGCTTTTGGATACACGCCCGTCATTTATTTAGATGAGAGACATCAGCTAGTGCAAAATGATAATAGTTGCCAAGCATCTTCAAAATAATTTTTCTTGGTATAAAACCTGGCTTTACGCTAATGACTGCATGGGTTCACCATCAGATAAGTGACAGAAAAGTTAACTCAGGAACCATTTTCGTAAACTTTCTTTAAACCGTTAAAGGCATCAACTCTCAAAATTCAAATGCATATTTGAAATTACAGGGTCCGCGCATAAGTTTCCGAAGGGCGGGAACCAGTGGATTCAACTGAGCATGCTAAGGAAAGTGGGGGTTGGGGTAAGAGATCCGAGGACATCTTCTATGCGGGTTCAAACGGATCTAGCGGTTATAAAAGAGTTAACGGGATTTTGGCGATAGAATGAACAACCTAAGCGGTTGCAAAAGAACCTGAAAATTCAGGCTTGACCGAGAATAGAACGCTTTGCCTTTGCGATGGCCGGACGCCACGCTCAGATTTTTCTTAGCAAAGAAGGAATTGATAATTATTGTCGAAAAGCTGAATTCATTGCGTTTCCATGCATGTCACTTTTTGTTAAAAAGCTTGATGTTCCCGTACTTAATTGTAAATTACAATTTCTATAAACTTGCACTCTTACAGACATTTTATAAACCCATTTGACCACTTTTTGCGAGACTACATCGCATAAAATGTCCATGAAATCCTAATGTTTTCCGTGTAAAATTCAATCTACATTTACAGAAATCTTAAACCTTTCCACCTTTTAAAATGTGAACATAGTCCTTGTAAAATACTCAAGGAAAAAACTCTGTATAATAGATAAGATGAAATGTCAACAAAATCTTCGTAAATTTAACAAAATAAAGGTGGAAAACGTTAATGAAAAGTTGAAAAAAATCTTTTTACAATGTTTACAAAAAGTGCAAAGAATGTTTGCACAATATACTCGGAGAAATACAAGGAAACTGTGCAAGATGTTTGTTTGTTTGTTTGTTTGTTTTTTTCTTCAATAAAATAACAATGGAAGGAAAACAGGAAGAACACAAATCGCAGCAAAATATGTGCAAAAGTGAACAAAATGTTTGTAAATGTCCATAAACAAAGTACACGTCTTAAAAATTTAAGTATTTTATTTTAATTTTCTTTCAAATGCTGACATAATAGATATTTGTTTCATTATTACAATAAAGAATTGAATAGATACATATAGAAACGATATTTTATACTAGGTGCGTTTAATTCTCCAGCCATCGGATATATATAACTTCACAGAAGCTCAGGTTTCACGACGGTAATCATCGTTTTGTTGCTACAGAACTGTTTCGTATGGTGCAAGGACCACACTCATCAGGCAATTTTTCAATCGTCAAAATTGCCTGATGAGTGAGGTCCTTGCACGATACGAAACAGTTCTGTAGCAATAAAACGATGATTACTCGTGAAACCTGAACTTCTGTGAATTTATAGCTGATGCTCCTCAATAAATTGAGTCGAGCGCTCTACGAAATGCGTTCTACTCAAAAAACGAATTTGTATATATATAAAGAATTGTGTATATATATTATTCAGTTAGATGTTCACTGCTCTCTCTCTATATATATATATATAGTAAGTCGCACATTAAAAAAAACAAAAAAAAAAACATCAAGACACCTCCTCTCAAAAATAATGAGTAAAGTTTACTTGTGAAGAAGAGGTGTTCTTCAAGTTCACATGCCGCAGGCAAATGGTTTCTTCATAGTCCCTTACACGGACGATTATGCTATTTTTTCCACCTTTGCTGAAAGTTATTGAAGTTATTTTATCTGCAATTCTAAGGCATTTTCCAACCTTTAAGCAGCGGCTAATTCATAGGATTCATGTACTGAAGACTTATTGTGGTTAAGGCAAAGAACCAGATCCTTAGTCTATTATCAAAGACTGAATTTCTTTAATGAAGATCTTTAGGAAAGAATATACTTTTTTGCATGACACAAATGGGGTGGGGAATGGGGGAGCCGTAAGGCCCTTTGCTCCCCCCCCCCCCCCCCCCACCCCGCAGGCCCTGCTGTTATATCAAAGTTTCTTTTACATTCAGGGTATGAATCCATTGGATGCTACAGGGACACCGGAAACCGAGCAATCCTACCCTTGGAAGGAAAGGATTCTATTTTGGATGGGGCATATTGGACTCGAAAGAACCCCATTGCAAAGTGTGCCGCGGCTGCAATGAGAAGAGACTACAGCATGTTTGCAGTTCAACATGGTGGCTGGTGTGCAGCCAGTGCTACAGCAGGGAAGACGTTTAACAAGTATGGAAAGTCTACAGCTTGTGGATCCGATGGCGAAGGCGGACCATGGGCTAATCAAGTTTATGTTATCAAAGGTTAGTGTATGATATCTTAAGTTGTGCTTATCTAACTGCAGACTTTACTGTTATGGTAAACTATGAAAAGGAATTTATTCACAAACGTTTCAACAAAAAACGTCAGGTAATCCTGTGTGACTCCTTCAAGAGATATCAGCTTTGATATTTTAACTTTGATTAAATTTTAGCATCTATTGGATGTTACAAGGACACCTCAAATCGAGCAATCCAGCCCTTGGAAGGAAAGGATCCTATTTTGGATGGATCATATTTGAGTCGGAAGAACCCCATTAAAAAGTGCGCCGTGGCTGCATCTAGAGCTGGTTACAGCATGTTTGCAGTTCAACATGGCGGCTGGTGTGCAGCCAGTGCTGCAGCACCAGAGACCTTTGACAAGTATGGAAAGTCTACAGCTTGCGGTTCTGATGGCGAAGGTGGACCATGGGCTAACCAAGTTTATTGTATGGCTAATTGCTGATCTGTTACTGGCCCTGGATGAGTTGTTTGCCACGAGAGTGTACACCTCTCCGTAGCTGAAATAAATAGAATAAGGGCTACATGGGACAGCCGAAACAGTGGTTGCTCCACTGTTTAACGTAGGTCACTTTATAGTAGCATAGAGCTGATGTGGAGAAATGTAAGCTTTAGGAGTTTGTTTCCTTATATGCTGAAATAAAAGGTTGTGCTGATTTATGTTGTTTTTTCTTTGCCTTGTTTATAAGATTTAGAAGTCACGGAATATGTTATATATAACATTTTTTTTAAGGTCCCCTTCCTTGAATTATGTCACTTTCAATTTAAAGTGCTACTCCTTGTTTTTCGCGGGGTTTAAATGGTTAACACTTTATGGTAATCGGCAATTGCAAAACATGTCCCACTTTTAGCACTTTTTTGGGGGGGCCTATTCAGACCTGATTGGCCTTTGAGCCCAAAACCGCCCTACCCGCCCCTCTTCTTCTGCTCTCTTTAACCTTCCCTACTTAATTTTTTTACTACCAAACTTAGCGACTTTTTCGAAATTTTACTTCTGAACATTTTATTAGAGAGCTTAAGCAGCAGACGTTCTTGAGGTCACGAGCGCCGACCGGAAATTACTCGCGCCAGTGTGAATATAGTGCGCATGTGTTTACGTCTGTGAGTCAGGTCGCCGACCCCAGAACGCCACTCTTGAAGTTCAAGATAGAACGCGAGATTCTAGTGCTTGAAAGTTCGCGTTTGGGTAAGAATTAATGAGGCCTCTTTCCCAGTCGTCCTCGGCGATTTCGGATTTGACGTCACCTGTCAAGCTTGTCTTGAAAATTCGCCGAGAACGCCTGGCAAATAATGGCAAATCCAAAATGGCGGCGCTAAGCCTAGAATGCGACTACAGCCAGAATTCGTGAAGAAATGAACAAAAGCGTTGGAAATTGGTTGGGATTCTTTAATCAACGTTTGCCATAAAATACATAGAGTTGTCGGAGAATTTTTTTTCAAGGAATCGTTCCGCCTGTACACGTGTTATTATCTTAGGTCAGTAATTTCGAGTTTTGATTGTATCAAAAACGTGGATTTAATTTAGGCGAACAAATCGACCCATCTCCGGAGTGTGTTTCATTGAATGTAACTGGTGATGGAAGCTGCTTGTCGGGAATGAGTTAAAGCATGTTGAACTTCGTGAAAGATGTGTCATCGAACTAGATCTGTACTCAGCATGTTATCTAGCGGATGAAGAACTCGTCAATCGAATTGCAGCAGAATGTAAGAGAGACTAGGTGTCGTCCCAAACGATAGTGGATCAACTCATAGACTCTGCTTTTGTCCATGAAATATACAAAACGGAAGTCATGAAGTGCTGTCAGCCTTTTGAATACGCCTCACTCCAGATTTAGTGTATTGTTTCTTTCAACTCGTAAGTTACTCTTTTCAAAGAGAAACCATCAAATGTAAGAATTCAGGGAGAAATAGCTGGCTTTGAATTCTAACACAAATCTTCTAATTTCCCGCCGTCTTGCCCTGATTACCCATCATGGAACTATGAGACTGAACACCTCTATTTTACATGAGATGATCCTTTGAGGACTGGTGAAAACTTTCAGTCAAGCTTTCTTTCTGATGCTATTAATTTCTGATTCTATCGTTGTTGTTATTGTTGTTGCACGACCCTATATCTAGGTTCTACGTTCCACTGTAGTACTATCTTATTTAAACTTAATCTCAGTCGCAGCAGGATTAGATCAGTCGGTGGAGCACTTGATTGCAGAGTGGGAGGTCGCGGGTTTGGACCAATACTCAGAGTCTTAAAATGACTGAGAAATGAAGGTTCTACTTCTGCCCTGCTGCAAATGGCTAAACCTTCGTGTGGCTCAGATGACCACGTAAAATGGCGGTCCCATCTCCAGTATGAGAAGTAAAAATAGTGTCCCCAATTGGCACTTTCGTGCTTATACATTGACCCTCAAATGGAGTGCTTTTCTTTCTTTTTTTTCCATCTCGAATCACTTTTACAGCAGTGGTCTTCCAGTGAGTCGTAAGTTTAAAACGAGTATTACATGAGCTTTTGGTACTATTTTAAAATAGACCATCAAGTGTTCTGCATGAACTGGGAGCTGCAAGGTACATGTAGGAAAAAAGTAAACATTTGCTGTACAATACCTTTATCAGAAATTATGCAGACAGAAAAACTAAGATAAGCCATCCCCCCAATTATTTTTTGGGTGTAGCGTCTGATGTTAGGTCTGTTGGTCGGATTGAAAAAAAAAAGTCACAAGAAGTCGAAGTTAACATTCGCATACTTGGATTAACAAAATGCACAGTATACTGTAAAAGTGTTCTTGTTTTTGTTCCTGTTTTACTCTATGCTGTTACTATATGCTCATTTTTTCAGATTAAAAGAATTATTTCAAGTGAAAAAGTTACTTTTTTTGGTTTTTGGAAAATGCCAAAAATTTTGGTCGGTCGGACGACGCGGCTAGACGGAGAAAAGAAAGAGGATGGCCTAAAGTCTCAACTATCCCAAATTTGCCCATCTCTAATTATTATTGCAACCTCGTTTAGTGTGATTTTACTTAACGTGAACAATATCGTACCTTTGTGTCTCAGTCCGGATCAGGGTGATTGATCCGTTTAATAATTTAGCCAAATGAAACGAGAATATTTAACAATTATTCCTCGAGCCCGAATGGTCAAAAATAACGAGAATGAAAAAAACTTAGTTGGTGACCAATATCTAAAAGTAAACTGCTAAACGGGACCTAAACCAGCTTTAGGCGCGTACTGATTTCAAATAACTGTCACTTGTGTTAAAGAGAAAATTGTGAGTAGGAACAAAAAAAAAAATAGGGAAGGGAGGGAGGGGGGTAAGATAGTAATTCTGTCTACATCCACTTCTGCAGAAATACCTAACCACAAAACAAGCCAAAAAAAAAAAAGACATAAGCAAACAACACACTAAACAAGCTCTTAGACAGCGGAAGTTAAGAAAAATTAGAAAATGTTTGCTAACCCGGTTTTCATAACTCCAGGTAGAAATAATTTTTCTAATAACTGAATAACATTGGCCGTTTTGGAGCCGTTTTTGCTTAGTTTCTGGAAAAAAAGAAATACTGTTTTAAAGAATTTTTTACTGTTAGTATTAAAATGCCTAAAACTTGTTTGATGTTACAAAGCCAAAAAATGAAGTGTTTACTATTATCGAGGTACCCCCAGTCACACCCTCATAATAAGGTACCTGAGTGCCCGTTACGAAATTAAAAAGACATGATTTAAAACAAGAAATAACCAAAGGTTAGGGAGTGCGGGCGACAACGATCAGAGGTCCAAACGCTTTTGATGTAACGCTGCGCTTTACACACAACATCGATCATGGACATAAATGTGCTTTGCTTAAGTTTCACCTGACAGATGATCAAAACA
The DNA here is from genome assembly GCA_964035525.1 of Porites cylindrica. Classification (NCBI taxonomy): domain Eukaryota; kingdom Metazoa; phylum Cnidaria; class Anthozoa; order Scleractinia; family Poritidae; genus Porites; species Porites cylindrica. The sequence goes on from OZ037776.1 coordinate 55,983,486, forward strand.
TGCGTGATCAGAGTACGATCAGAGTACGTATATTGTACCTAGCCTGTATATTTATTTCCTTTCCCTTTGCTAAGAACAGTTACGAAGAATCTAAACCTGGCAATAAGAACCAAAAAGCGAGGTACAGCTGTAGGAAAGCAAACCCAGGAAGAATTTCAACATCCGGATTGCGATAAGCACGTGGCTAGGGACTCCATTTAACCACAGGTAGCCCAAGCTCGAAATATGAACATCGGCATTGTTGCGTAACATTCAAAATATAAGGATTTGTATGGGAAAAAACCCTATCGTTTCTGTAACCTATGAAAATGAAAGGATTTCAATAAAAAACAGCTTACTTTACTTATACCATGTACTTTCCATGAAATATTTCGTAGGTGTCACTTTGTTTATACCAAAGTAAAGGATGATTTTTTGTTTTTATGGCCACGTACATACTTTAACTTGTTAACGAGTTGTCTTGTCATAACCCGAACAGCGCTTATCGCGGCCGAGCGTAGTTACACTCGTCGTAAATATCACCACACTTAATTATAACTTAAACGCTTAAAAGAGCCAGTCCCCCTACATGTATACCTAAATTTGCACTATATATGTCGAGACCTTTTCTTCATGTAGCTCACTGTGTAAACTCAGTAAACATAAATTTCACCCTCAACCTCACGCAAGGAGTGTTTATCGATATAATTTATCGCATTAATCACACAGAAACTTGAAATTTCAACGCCCCAACGTTAGTCACCTCCGTTTCTCATAAAATCACGGCAAAATGGGGCATTCTCTGTCCAAAGACATCGCTTTTAATGGAGAAACAACTCCACGCTATACATTTCCGTCTTTGTAGCGACTCGCAATTTTTGCCCCCTGGCGATCCCAGAAAATCATTCATTTTAGGTCAAAGATAAATCGCGGTTGATTGAGAAAATAGGAAATCTTTCGATTATTCATTAACATTTCCAAACATAAGAACGGTCGAGTGTGCAAAGAGGGGGACGTAAGGGTTTGCGGTGATGCGGTTTTGCGGTAATTTTATTTTAACTCGCGGTATTGCGTTTTGAAAACACTAAGCGGTGTGCGGTTATTACAACCTCTAAGTCGCGGTTTTCGGTGAAAAAAAAGTGTCTGCGGTGATAACACTCTTTAGAACGGTCGGCATCCGGTTGTTTAGCAAGCGCGAGCCAAGTGTTTTGTTTTACAGCGCATCGGGGTTTATTATATCAGCTTACAATTTAACGCTGTGGTTTGCAATTACGGCCTTTCCAGTTAATACTTAATGTGATTAACCGTTTTGGCTGATGCGTCGACTTCGTAAAATTCCATGCCGGATGTTAGCTCGTACAGCCGTACAGCCTCGTGTTCTCGTTGTTTTGATTCAATGCGCGACAATGGCAACTGAGGTCGTCGAGGTCTCAACTGAAAGCGAAGAGGACGTAATAATTAATTGCGTAACAATCTTCCATGAAGAAGGAAAGGAAGGGGAGAATTTCAGAAGAGCTGTACGTTTTAACAATCGTCTTCTCCACTGAACATGAACTCTTTACGAGACAAGAAGGTCACAATTCCAGAAGAAACATTTATTCTGCGTTCCACAACTAGCACAGGGTCGTCCAAAGTAATCAGTCACCCAATGTAAGACGTTCAGGATCAGTGACAGAGTTTTTCAAAGTCAAGGGAGATATCAATACTCGTTCAAGTACATGATCAGCATACTTGGCATTTGGTTAGTAGTAAATAGAGTATAATAGTGTGATACAATATATCGTTAGCGTTATGATGGTATGTTTAATACTAACGCACGATGTTAACAGAATATATCACAAGTCTTGCTGACGTCAGCTTTCATATTGTGGCCTACATGTACGCTTCGGTATTAGGGAAAAAATCCGATGCGGTTTGCGGATTTTTGGCGTATTTCTGTGCGGTTTTGCGGTTTTCGGACCCCCCCTTTCGCCCCCCCCCCCCCTCAATTATAGTCAAATTCCTTTTAAAAATAACCTCTTTGAGAATACAAAGTGATTGCTTCGATAGCGCCCAACAGATTGTACCCTGGGTACCAGAGTTTTTTTTTCTCGCGTGCGACGAGGAGCTTCGGCGGGCACAGGCCGACACGTCTTCGGCCGAAGGCCGAAGACACGAGCGGCGAAGCCGCGAGAAAAACCTCGGGAGCAGAGCGCCCTGATTTATAGTGCTATATGGGCCTTGACCTTGTCTCTAATCTGTCAATCAAACCGGCGGTCGCAAGACTGATAAGCTAATTCAAAAGTAATTACCAAGGGAGGAACGGCACGCTCTAGCCTAAATAGCGACATCATCTTTAGGAAAACAAGCTGGTCTGAGTTTAAAAATCATTGCTAATCTTGTCACAGTTCAGTTCTCCATATTTTATGTAGCTTTAGTTTAAGCTGCAATCCGTTCTCGAAATTTTGGATCTGTAAATCACCAAGGAGAATTTTTAAACATCCTGCAAAAACTACAAACGAGCTGGGCCGAGCGTGACGGAACATTGCAGGAAACCTTCACATTCACGGATAAAAGAAAATCACTTTTAGTCATTCAGATCCAGGAGGCACTTTGGAGAAAATTAGACAACCTAAAAGTTAATACCATTCACAGGCATAAATCTTCGAGGTGCGCAACATAACCTGTTTATTCCGCGACCGAACACTGAGGCCCTAAAGAAAAGTTTTCTTTACAGGGGCGCAGTAACATGGAACAGCCTGTCAGCTGAGGCTAAGCAGGCCACTACTTTAAATTGCTTTTATTCCGCTATTGTACATTAAGATTTTCTTAATAGGCATTTATTATAGGATTTTTTCAATAATGTTTGTTATTTTTAAGTGATAGTTTAATGTGCACGGCTCTTTAGAAGACCACTGTTTAGTGATAAGGATTCCGTGGTTAAATAAGGTTATTACTTACTTACTTAAAGAAAAATAAACTTAGCCGCAATGAAGACGTTTCAAAAGAGGTCAAAGTAAATGCTCTCGACTCGCATGAAAGGGCAAATCATTCCGACCAGAAATGAACTGCAGAAAATCAATACGCAGCGTGTCACGACCTCTCAGTATGAAACAGGAGGCAAGAATATTGCGCATTTGCTCAGTCATAATCTACCCGCTAGAGAAAAAATTCATTGGAACAAGCAGCATTTTGGCAGGAGGTAAAAGTCGTGTGTTGCCTGCCGAGCCCCTTTTTACACACTGCATCATGCCAGGTAGTAACTGGAACAGCAGTGATTTTCCATCTAGCCGGTCGGCAAGACCGCCAATGCCTTTCCTTTGAAGATAATTTACAATGCCCTCTCTTAGTAACGCAATTATTTCCCCACTCCCTCGAATGTTCCAATGACTTCGGCTATTGCCTTATCTAAATATTTTGTTCGTACAGGCATCTGATATTTCCAATTCTCTTCAAAAAGAGAAAACTTACGTGATATGTGCTTGGATTGTTTTGATTTAAACTGTCACCTTCAATCAACTAGCCTGCGTAGCAAGCGTTTCCGCGCGAGTTAGTCGAGAAAGTTGGGACGAGGGCAAAAAAAAGAAAAGGAATGACGGGGGAGGGGGAGGGGAAAGAAGGAACTTTCGCGTAATCGATTGGAAACGCTTGCTACGCAGGCTATCAATCACCCGCGTCCCGAGCACGCGCCTATTGTGATTGTAATCCAATCAGAGCATATGAAACATTCGATATCTCCAAGGAACTAATCAGCAGAACATCCAGATTCTGGATGTTTTGGTATAAGCGGGGTTCTAACTGGCTCGGGGCTATCAAAGGGATGGCGCTCTGGTCCAGAGGCTTTTCGCGCGGGTCACTTTTAGACATGACCTAAACCGGAAACCGCGCATGAAAAGCCTCTGGAACCCAGGGTAAACAGATTGTAACCTTCAGCAGGCTTTATGACATATATTATGACATATGGCGTTGAAATGTGATAAAAGATTCGAAATTTCAGCCATCTTTGGTCGATAAATAAGTCTTCAAAATGTGGGTACTTCTGGGTACTTCTTAGCCTGTACAATATTCAGGACTGGCATGGCATGAGGTCCACATTTGGAAGATTTTAACATATATTCCAAAAACTCTTGAATATTCATGACCTTAGCTTGTTGTGGGTCACTGAACACTTTCTGAGGGGAAGACTAATTGAAACCATGAAAATAAATGTTTCTATGTGGAAACTTCGCTCTTAAGCCATTAGGGACTTTAAGATCCAACGACGCGACGGCAACGAAAACGTCGCTTAAAAAGTGAATTTGCGTTTTTTCAGTCTTTATCGCAATTATTCCTACCCACTTACTTTGTCAAATGTAGGCGAACTCTCCTGGAGTTGAATTTCGAGGGACCATATCCAAGTTCAGAGAGAGAAGTAAAATTTCGTTGTTGCTTTACGTACTCTATAAAACGTGAAATCAGGCATTTTCACGCCGTAGTCGTGCAAAAACGTGCAAAAGTTGTTGTTTTTCTTATGAAACCTATTGTTGTTTTTTTTTTTTTAACGTTCTCGTCGCCGTCTACGTCGTTGCATCTTAAAGTCCCTAGCAAATCGGAGAAATCATGTCAAATAACGACATAATGTAATTTTCTTACATTTACTGGAAATCGACTGAGAAAAAAGCTGACGAGAAAACGACCTTATTTCACGGAATCTGCCATGACTGCGATATTGCGGGATGCTTCTGGAAAAATGCATTATGGGATACTATTCGATCGCCGTCTGTTCACTAATCGAGTCCTTCAAAAACAAACAACAGTAGATGAAAATAAACTTTTCGCTTGAAGGAAGCTGCAGTGGCGCTAGATTGCGTCCCCTTAACCTTTTCGAAAGAATATTGCGTTCACAAGTATACAATTTCGTTCATGACCCGAGCATGGATAAACAGCACGCAGTGAAAGTACTTCTGGGCTCGATTACCAGCCACTATTTTTCTTATATTCGGGAAATGAGTGCCCGCTTTCCTGGATTTCTCCCCTGAACGAGGAGAAACAAAGGTGCACCATTCGATTCGAAAGGTTTGAAATGAGCTTTAAAGGGACGGGCAGGTACAAAATAAGAGTTCCTCTACAAACCGGGAGTGGGGAAAAAATTGAATCTACACGACATGGATTTTATAACAATATATTTGACATAACAGGACATCCTATAAGCAACGAAACTGGACTTTAAAGTGATTTACCTCTGGTCTAAAATAGAGCTAACTAAGGGACCGGTCATTATTTATCACCTGGGGGGGGTCGGAGGATTTTGGGGGGGATCACTTGATTTTTAGGAGAACAGAGGGGGGGATCAGTCGTAACTGAGAGCCCAAAAGGGGGGATCACTGAAAATTTTGGAAGGATTCAGAGGGGGGACCACTCAAATCTGCTTGAACAATGCCAGTTTGAAAGCATACAACATAAATGTGCCCATTCTGCTGGGAGATGATAGCATTTGCAATCTCAATTTGTTCTAACACAACTTTATTTAAAAAACGGAAGTCTGTCACACTGGCGAATGTGTGCATTTCAATTTATATCGAGAAAGCTTTGTTTTAACGCTTTTATATTTTTCCTTTTATAACGCGCTCATGACTTAGCTAATATTCATCTTTAAACATGACAGGTGAATTCTAAATTGTGAACTATATAAACTTCTGATAACTGAAACATTGTAAAAAGCGTGTTTGTTTAAACATAAACCATTTATCGCCTCTCCAGGAATGGGCGTCCTGTGTCAGCTCTATACTAAATTCGATTCAACTGCTTCATCTGCCTCATCTTGAGCCTCATCATCCCATTCAACAACTTCATTTGTCTCTTGAGCCTCGTCATCCGATTCAACAGCAACATTTAGCCCCCTTCGGCAGGTTGACCCTGGACTTTGTGCCCTTAAAATGGCCGCTACTTGCTCTAGATTTTTTGCTAGGGTCGTGCTAAAAATACCCTTTTCTAGTAGCCATAGCAAAGGGTCTAGATACAAACGCCTTGTTAGTTTCTTAGCAAAGTCAGCATTGATGCTATCTACAGGAGTAACTCTATCATTCTCTTCGATTGAACCGAAAATTTGCCCCGCGACCTCGATTGAGGTCAAGTTTCCTAAGAGATGACGTGCCCTCTGCTTGAGTCGCTTGTCCTTGGTTTTTCGGACCTTCCTCTTATTTTCCTTCTTTCTTCTTGACATTGTTGATTTTCTCGCGCACAAAGGAAACTTCTTTGACAGGTTTAATAATATGCGCTGTCGTCAACTTGTTGGATGCGGACTGAAGTTCCTCGTGCAGTGTAGTTATTCGCCTATGCGCTTCTTCTAAATAGGCCAACTCATCGCCTGCAAATGACTTTAGAGTGTGGTCCTCTGAAAATTGTCGCTAAATATGACCTGCTGATAGGGACTTGGCGGACTGCTATTTGGCACTCTAAAAAAGTAACTTTGCAGTTTCAAGCACTGATTGCAGTTTCAAGCACTTTGCAGTTTTAAGCAAGATTGCTTATATGTCAACTGAATTCAGATGTCTGGATCCAGACTAGGAAAAGACACGGATCAAGAGACACTTTTAAAAAAAGACTGCGTGATAACGGCTTTATTATGCTGTAAGTACATCATAGTTAGAAATACTACCTGTATATGAACGTTTAAAACACTAAATATACACGTCGAAAGGTGAATATGGGTACAAAGACTTCGGGGGGGGGGGGATCACGAAAGTTATATATAGTTATGAGGGGGGATCACTTCAATAAAATAACATTTAAAGGGGGGATCGGCTAAATTTCATCGTGCTTAGCCCAAAATCCTCCACCCCCCCCCCCCCCCCCCCCCCCCCCAGGCGATAAATAATGACCGGTCCCTAATTAAGACCTTCCATGTGCTGGAAACAAATCAAGCAAAATACTTTTGACAAAAAAGGGAAATAGTAAGTAACTAACCTATCGTCTACTGTATACAAATCATGCTTTCTTATCTGTTTTCACTCTGTAGTCTTAAGACTTGTCACAATAGACCCTTCCACTTTCTTTTTCAACTTTTGGTATGGACAAGCTCGGAAAAATCCATAGACACCACTGGAAAGAGCGCCTAAAAATAAGTAAAATTGGCAAGTTTGAAAGTGCAAGTTTGAGGGGGGGGGGGGGGGGGGGCAGGGGGGAGGCACAAACCTTCCTCCGACCGTACAAACGTTTGTAAATTTTCGCGACTTTGCTGAGCGGACGGTAAAGCATGAAATTTCGCTCATATCTTGTCCGTACATAGGTATTAGTAAGTAACTAAACGTGGTGTACTTTGTTTTCCGAAAGGCCGCTTCGATTTGGAGAAAATCGATTCAATGGCCAGAAATTTCAGACAGACAGCGGCATGAAGTAGTGAGTCGTTTATAGTGCCCCAGATCAGTGAGATTTTCTTCCTTGAAATACACACTGATTCTATTTGTCATTTAATGATTCTGAGTTAAAACGAATTTAAGCGAGCAACTACAAGGGCCGTCATGCAATACCACATTATTATAATGAAACAAATTCTTTTAGAATTCTCTTTTTGAAATTACTAGAATTTGCTCTGACCGAGACCTGGTTAAAACAACTTTTGTTTATACTGGAGGAAAAAAGAAAAGCACAATTAATCGCTGCGTCTAATTAGGCATGCCCCCTAGCTGTTTAAAGAATATTTGAATTTCACATATCAAAATTGCGGAATACACTAGGATTTAAACAGTGCTTTACACTATTTTTTTTGTGCGATAACGTTCCCTGTATTTTTTAAATTCCTCTACTTGTTGTTCACTCTATAATTTAGCAAGTAGTTCTTCGACTCGTCTATTAAATTGCTCATCGTAATTAAGAGACGAATGAACTCGTTCTCTCTTTTCGTAGTGGAAATTTTAAAATGTTATCGTTTGGGGAGAAGGAAAAAACTGGAGTTCCTGGTAAAAATCTCCTCGAAGCTAGCGGGGGCGAGAATAGAAACAAAAAAAACAAGGGGCAACCCTTTCTAGTTCGTGTGGGCGGTTGTTGTTGTTTTTATCAGGTGTTAAAACATTTAAGAGCGGATGTCAGTAAATATCGACCAGAGGTCTACAAAACTGAAAAATCGAAAATTCTCAAAAAAATTCACAAAGTAGCACTAGGTAACTATTAACATAAATGTAATTTTTACTTCGATCCGATAATTATTTTCCACGTACGGGGGGGTTATTGGTTTCGCGGCTCTCGGACCGGGTTTTCCAGGCCCGAGACCATGTGTCACAAAAAAATCGTTTTAAAATTCAAATCCATTGTAATGTGGACAACAAATAACTTATTCAGAAGAGTACTTAATTGCACACATTCTAAGTGGTGATTTACTCAGTTTGAACGAAAGTGTAATATTTTGGAGATTTTTCATTATTTTCAATATTTTGATCGTTTTCGTTCAATGAAAAAATGGCAAATTTCAAAGCCCAAAATCGTCGACTGGTACCTCGATTTCAGTAACGAGTCTTATACCACGTTAAAGAGCGTTATCTCTTCTTTCAAAATCTGTTTTCAAAACTACGGGCAACTTAAAAGAAAATTTTTGAGGCCAAAAAATACAAGTAGTACTTTTCTGAAATTTGAGCTTTCCAGACTCAGCGGGCCGATGCTAAAAACTTGGAAAAATACAGTAAGAAATCAGTTTGAGCAATAGTGGTTTCATGTTATCAGCTTGCAGAAACCAAAACGTGTTTATACAGCGATCTGATATAAATTAATGCCGTTTGCTATCAAGAAAAGCAGATTTAAGCTGTCAACTCCTGCCAAGTGCACCAGTCACGTGAAGTTGTCAAAGGGAGGGCAAAGCACTAATATAAAAAGTCTTAAAATTCAAAACGTTTTACGTCCATGAAATCAGATTTTAGCGTACAAAACAATGTTGTGAATGTCTGTTGTTCGTACCTTAGCGTGGTGTTTCCATATATTGGAAATGTCAAGTATCCACACGGGAGAACATACCAAACAACAACGTTTCAAATCCACGCGCCGAAAGATCGTAAACGGCAAAGATTGCGTTACATTTCACAGAACGACCGCTTGCCACTGTTGTCACTCCTTTTTTCGCTGGAAGCTACGAGGAGTTTTCATTCCGTCGTGAGTGATTCTTGATCAGCGTTTCCTTGAAAGTACGACCCCGGACAGGTGATAACTGAGGACGTTTCGTAAAGACTCCTGTTGTTCAGTTTCAGGCTTTAGCAGGTGCGTAGTCAGGATTTTTCCGGAGCTACGCCCAACTTTTTCTACATCTTCTTCCCCACCTCTCCCCCCACCCCCACCCCAAATCTCAACATTTTTTTAAGGTGCCTTTATTAAAGGTGGGGTTAACGGTTGTAAGCAAAAGCATTTTTGCTGTTTATGAAATGACACAACCTCTAAAATTCTTTAATTCTGTCGGTTTGTTATGTTCATTGACGTCAACCGTTTATCATTAATTCAGCTATTAAAAATCAAGCTTGTAGTACCTCCGACTTTAGTTTACAAATGACTCTTTTTACCCCTTTTTGTCACATTATTTTTTACCGACAAAAGCACCACACATTGACGTAATTGTGCCCTACTTCGTCTACTCCGAAGACAGGTCGTGGAGAAAACAACGCGTTTACGCTTTACATCATCAAGCTTGCTATATAAATAAATCATCCAAGATTCGGTTCTCCAATTAATGTCGTCGCTTCTCTGGAAACCGATTTTTTTTAGTTATGTTTATTTCATTCTATTTTTTTTCCTCAATGTTTTCGGGTATGCACGTGCAAACCGTGCGTACAAGTAGCTACGCCCCTGTTTAGTCTCCTTAGCCATGAGCGTTCCTCTCTTGCGGTTTTCGCGGGAGTTCAGGATGTGGTCCACCCAGTATTTCACGTCTCTTTTAAATGAGAGGCAGCACTTCTTGTTTACCGTTTCGTTATCAGACAGCGCTTAGGCTCTTAGCCTTTCATTTAATTTTGATCAAATCTTTATCATTTAGTTACTCAGTATACGTTCGATCCTGTCCTTGTAAACTTATACTTTTATGCTTTAGGGGAGCTTAATTCCTATATTAATTTTTTCTTCGTTTAGTGTCGACCAAAAGACCCAGTTTTTTGGCCTTTTTTAAGAAAGCAAGAAAAAGAAACGACAAGGTTTATTTTTTTTGGACTTAGATTAATTCTTTTAATCTAAAAAGTTAGCATTATAACATTATTTCGAGGCATAAAACGTTCGGTGGTGTATCCTCTCTGCGTTTTACCATTCTTGGGCCTTTTTTTATGAAATTGACCCTCAAATTTTCCGCCATATTAAGGCCGGTTTACACGCTACGATTTGTCGGCCCGATCTGTCGGCCCGACAGTGTCGGAGCGCAAATCGTACGTGTATTTTAACACCCGATCCAAAGGCCCGACTTGAAGAATGTTTTGTAGCCCTCGTTCTTTCTTAAAGCGGTGTTTTTAATCCGCATGCGCACTGAATGTTGCTCTCAAAAAAAAAATGGCTGACTATCAGTGGGCGCTTTATTCATCATTAGCAGCAGCAACAACGTCATTGCTGTTACTTGCTGCAGCATTATTAAGAAACAAAAAGAGACGAAAAAGAAAAACACGATGTGCTTGGGTGAAAAATTGGCATCGAACTGAAGCCGGGGCATTTCACCAACTTATGGCAGAACTGAAGGTCAGCGATCCTTATTCGTACAGAAAGTATGTTCGCATGGATGTGGAAACATTTGAGGTAGCGTTTAAGTACATCAACTACCAGTAATTTTACTGTATAAGAAGAACAATTATGGCGATGTTAATAGACACAGCTAAACAGAATAATCGCCAGTAGTTTGCGTTTTGTTTAATTATTAAATTGTCTGCTTTGATTCTTTGACACAACGTTCATTTTTGGTCATTTGTCGTTACAGTGTAATCAGTGAAGATCTAAAGGACACCAGTTTTCTAACCGTCAAATTAAGCTCTATCTCTATTTTTTACTTGTTTATTTACTTATTTACTTATTTATCTATTATTGTAGGTTCTGTTGGAAAAAACTACTCCTTATTTGCAGAAGCAAATCACAGTTATGAGAAAGCCCATTTCCGCAGCAGAATATCTTGCTGCTACACTTCGCTTTTTAGCCACTGGAGAAAGCTATTCAAGCTTGGAATTTCAGTTTAGAATAAGTAAAAGTACCTTGAGCAACATGATTCCTTATGTATGTAATGTCATATATACTGTGTTAAAAGATGACTATTTAGCCTGCCCACAAAGTGAGTTGGAGTGGCTTAACATTGCCAAGGAATTTCAGGATAGGTGGCAGTTTCCAAACTGTCTAGGTGCTGGTGATGGAAAGCACATTCGTCTACTTTGTCCAAGCAACAGTGGATCAGAGTATTACAACTACAAAGGTTACTACAGCTTGGTACTCATGGCATTTGTAGGCCCTGAATATCAATTTCTTTTTGTGGATGTTGGATGCCAGGGAAGCATCAGTGATGGTGGCGTATTCCGCAAAACCTCTCTGTGGAAAGCATTGGAGGAAAACAGTATTTATCTTCCTCAAGCAAAACCACTGCCACAAAATCCTGATCCTGTCTTTGAAGACACCAGTGATATAGACATTGACTACTTTTTTGTTTGTGATGATGCGTTTCCCCTGGGACTGCACCTTATGAAGCCCTACTCTAAGCGGCAGTTGTCAGAAGAGAGGAGAATCTTTAACTACCGGTTATCACGAGCTAGAAGAGTTAGTGAAAATGCATTTGGTATATTGGCTGCTAGATTTGGTGTTCTTCACACAATGATGCGCCTCGGTCCTGATAAGGCAACCAAAGTTGTTCTGGCTTGTTGTGCACTTCACAACATGCTACTTCGCAAATCTTCCTGTTCCTACTGTCCCCCTGGTAGCATGGATTATGAAAATGAGAATGGTGATGTCATTACTGGTTCATGGAGAGAAAGTGCCAGCAGCAATTCAAGCAATTTCAGATCAATGCCAAAATGTAAAGAGAGGAGTCCTAAGAATGCTGAAGATATGAGAGACATAATTTGCTATTATGTAAATGGACCAGGTGCTATCCCCTGGCAGTGGAAGGCTTTAGTAGTTTAATTTTCTAACAGTGCAAACTTTAGGGTTTCTGACAATGACAGGAAGAATTCTTTGATGGTCAGGAAAACATTAAATAATTTGAGATGTCTTTTTAGAGAAATTCTTAGTTTATGTAGAAAGGAGGGACAACAATTGATTTTACTGCAAGTTCCTCTCACAGTATTTTGGATTTGTTATCTTTCAGAAAGTAAGTGCAATTTGGACCGTGCTAACTAGTACTTCCAAGGTAAACAAAAACATATAAGAGTCAGCATAGACTTGAGTTAATGGGTTTGAGATTTAATCTTAAGTATCCTGTTAAAAATTAGTAACAAGATTTTGTGGTGTTATCATTCATTCAAAGTCACAAGTCGTTTTTGTACAATTAGGTCATTTTAAAAGATGCTTTTGATGAGAATGTTTTGTTTGGAAATTTCATTTGAGCTAAACAATAAGGTCATATTATCAGGGTTTATTGTAGAAACTGGCCTGTGAAGGCTGAGTGGGCCCCCTTCTGAAAGTTTAGGGAGCTCCTATTCAAGAAAGGGGGCCCAAGAAGGCCCCTTCCCCCCCCCAAAAAAATTGACTTCATACAGACTATTCAGTGAAACCCATGACTAAGGATCATGTTGTTTAAAATTTTTTCTTGCGTTGTACATTTATTTTTTAAACTGCTTCCCTGACTATATCAATGCCTGGAAGAGGCTATTCTGACACACTCCTTTCCATGAATGCACAACAATAAGAACGTCTACCCTTCTTGCCACTGATCTATGGTGGGTAGCTTTTTTCAAACTTTACTACCGAATTGTGCTTGCTACTTTACAAAAATCTGTTTTGTTGTCATAACTTGAATAGCAGGAGTGCTACTTGTATTGACAGGAATGTAACGTTTGACGTTTAATGTCATTTTTTTCGAATAAAGTTTGATTTTGTATTGCTTTAGAGATTCCTAAGTAATAAACACTTTTCACCAGCAATGCTGAATTACCGGCAAATTATGGTGCAACACTGGGCTTTGATCAATTAGTGGAGTTAGCGCTATATAAATTATGTTATGTATGTGTTAAATTGCAAATTGAAAAGCTGAAATCTTGGGAACATGTTTTTCAATAGATATAGCATCAACTTTAATTACTTCAAATTACTTTTATTTCATGAGGAACATTAAGCTCTTATCTTCCTAGTAACTTTCAGGGTTTCATTACAGATTAACAACATTGCTCCAATAAATAGCACTGTAAGCAAAAAAATTCATCAGATATATCCTTCTGATAACAATAACAATAATAACAACAATAACAATATCAACAATGTTCAAAGTGTAGCTACTTTACACCTTTGGATGGGAATGCTGTTTTGTCTGGATACTGAGACAGCTTAACAATAAAACTTATTCTGAACAAAACTATAAGATGACAAATGAAATATATACTCTTTCTTTTGCCAAAATAATGTTTCCTAAAATCATTGGTAGGTATATTGAGGACCACCCAAATTGTACAGTTGGTAAGCAGGCTGTTCATGGTGCTGAATCTGATGTGAAGCTTTAGCGAACATAACATTTTTAATTAATACTTGAATGTCAAGTTTAAGGGATTCTTTCTCTTCTCCTTCTGGTAAAGTGCTTAACTTCCGTGCAATCATTTGACCATAAAGTTCATCATCAGTCACCCTCACATTCCCAGCTCCACTGGGAGGTGTTGGAAATTTTTCTGCAATTGCCTCAGCTGCTTGGACAATTTTTTCTTCAGCACTCAGTTTAATTTTTTTCCCTTTTTTATTGGTGATGGGAGTAATGACAGATGAATTACTGCCGTCAGAGTCAGTGGTGGCATCCAAATTAACTACCAGGTTTGAAATACTCTCTTTTTGACCAATATGGTCCTTCAGCCACTTCAGAGATTCATACCATGGCCATGATGACTTGAATGCTTGCACAGCTCCTGAACCAGACTTGGGTTTGGTCTCACATTCTTTACCATATTCCTTGCCAAAATAAGTACGGAGATTTTCAATTTTCTTTTGCACATCATGATCTAAACAAATAAAACATAAATACTAAATATATAATCATTAAAAGGGCAAATTTGACTTTGACCTGGTCTGGAAGAGATGCTGACAGTGAGCCAACATGGACCCCCTCCCCCCTCCCCCCCCCCCCCCCCCCCCCCCATACACACACACAAACAACCAAAGATTTTGGTAAACTAAGTAAATAAAAAAAGAATCACTATTATGTCTTCCAAAATGACTTGTTTATTCTGCTTCTGTCTCTCTGTCTTTCCTTTTCACCAGGCAACTTACATTAATGAATCATGAAGCCTGGTTCTACTTCTGCAATAAGTAAGATAAAGCAAAATGACATTCACACTGTGACAAGCACAGGCACAATGCGACCTACACACAAACAGTAAGACTAAACTCTTATTCTCAAGGTTGTACTTATACACCTTATTCCGAGCGACGATTTTGCTTTTCCTTCGTGTCCCATGTCAATAGGCAACTTTCGATATATTGAAATTCAGCATGACAACGAGTCTTAGAGGACACAAACAAAGAAAATGAATAAACCATGATTATTCATGTTTATTCATTTTCTTTGTTTGTGTCCTCTAAGACTCGATATCATGCTGAATTTTAATATATCGAAAGTAGCTTATTGGCCCTTGTTGCCTCGTTTTCAGTTAAAAATTCTTTTAAATTCTGCAGATGCGATCGAGGAAAAGAGGGCAAATTAACATGAATACACATGTAAAAAAATAATAAAGTTACCGCCATTTTGGAATAAGGTGTCTTTCCCAATTGGAAACCAGGCTTGAAGATCAAAGAATACGCTGTGTAAAAAAAACTGTATGGAAATTATTCTACGTTGATAAACTTTGTGCCATGTTAAACTCTCTGCAAAAACAATTTGATTTTGTACAACAAAGAGGCTTCACAGTTCGGTAGTTTAGCCACAAAAGTGATTAACTTTTTTATCTGTCACACCAACAAGAATAAAAATAACTTAATATTTCCATAAGTTTACAGTTTCTGGCTTACCGGTGATTACTTTGGTGCTGTCGACCTCTTTGTCAAATCCAAGTTGTTCATTCAGTGATCTGGCTATATGCGTTCTCGCAATCTCTCTTTTATTCTTGTCATGGTAATCGTTACTCCCCTTGTCAAATAGACACGGATATTTAAACCATTCACTTATCAGAAGGGAGATTTCTTCCTCTTGGAAACTGCGCGACTTTGGCCTCTTCGGAGTCTTCTTGTCCGCCATTTTGATTGCTTCTGATTTGTACGCATGCTCTCTGCTCAAAATTTTGATCGACATGTCGGCTTCTTTGAAAGTGTCGGCCCGACTACACAAAAATCTGTTGCACTGCAACAGATTTTCTGAATCGGGCCGATTTTCGTTTTCACGAATCGGCCGTAAATCGGGTGTCAAAATACACGTACGATTTGCGCTCCGACACTGTCGGGCCGACAGATCGGGCCGACAAATCGTAGCGTGTAAACCGGCCTTTAAATTTGTGTCGATTTGGTGACCATGTCTTGTTGTTTTCAGTCCCCACGGCAATGATGCTGGTGTTTCAGGCCTCCCGTTCTCAGATTTCTTGTGTTTTTTTTTTTCACCCCACCGGCCGACCCACCCAAAACCAGGAAACCTATTCGACGCTAAACGAACGAAAAGGGGATGACCTAAGCCTTATGGTTTCTTTTTGGGCTTCCTCACCACATTGCTTCTGCGTGTTTCTGTATACTTGTCTTTTGCTTTGTTTTGTTCTTTTTTGTCGGTAAAATAAACTGAAACTGTACAAAGACCCTCAATATTCCCTTTGGAGGTTCTCGAACGCGCTTAAAAAAAATGAAAAACGCGATGATTTATTGACCGCAAGGGCAATGGGGTGGGGTTAGGGCTCGTTACTGCGCTCCAGTTCACTCGTACGCTGTCAAACGCTCCCGAAATACAAAATGAAAAATGACTGTGGACAGACTATTCACGTCTAGACAAGATGGGACTTATCGCCTCTCCCTTTCATGGAGTTGACTCAAGGTGTTGACGTTAATTTCGTGATTCCCTGCATGTTGCCAGGACATGGGCCAGGGCCTTTCCAAAGGTACGGAGTCCGCCGTCACCTTGTCAACCGTGCGAGAAATGATGTACTTCACAAAAACAAAGAGAAGTTATTTTCGATTTGGCCCGCCCCCTACCCCCGAAAGTCCCCGACAGGACCGCTTCAAAGTACTCCCCATGTGGTTGCGCGGGGGATAGTAACAGGTCTACCTAGTTGCACCGTGCATCAATGACAGTTTAGCTCAATCAGAAGCCCCTTTTCCCTGGCTAGTTCAAGGTGTGTGCACCTCCTTTAAGCTGTTGTTTTCGGTTCTTACTGAAATTTTTGATCTTGAGGAAATTCACAACGACAGGAGCAGGTTATGGGCTTTTTTCCTAGCCCTAATCCTACATCACGAGAAATCCCTCAGGTTAGGCAAGAATTCGATAATCCTTCCATAATCATCCATTTTTTCACCGCGTGAATTGGGTATTTTTAGCTTATTTCGAGGAAATACTTTTTGCTTCAAATCCAGGGTGGGCTTTTAAACACATTTTTTAAGCCAAATGGTTTTTGCAAGAATCTGCTTACCCGAACTTTTCGCATAAAAAACGACAAATACCCGAAAAAAAGCTCATGTTGTTGTTGGTGGTGGCATATTTCCGATAAATTCAGCTCAATGTCTCGTGAAGAAGAGTTCAGATCCGTGCCCCGCGCCTCTCGAGGCAAGCGTTCCGTCGAAATGCGAGCCCAAAAACAGGTGGTAAGCGGTCAATCTGTGAAAAGTAACGCAATCTCCGTCGTTTGAGAGCAGCCGAAGATGGTCTTGCCGATGTTGTCCTTGATGTTTTTTATTTCCATTATCTAGGAAACCCATGCTAAGGTATGAAACATACACTCGTAGGCATTGTTCTGTCCGCTAAAGTCTAATTCCTGGACGCAGAAACGTTGTGCTTTTTGAAGTTTATTATTGTGCTTTGCCCTTTGACAACCTTACGTCACTCGTGCGTTTGGTAGCAGAAGATGGCTAAACTCTGCTTTTCTTGTTGGAAAACGGCTTTAAATTTTATCAGATCGCTCGATAAACACGTGTTGGTTTCTGATAGCTGATAACGTTAAATCACTGTTGCTCAAACTGATTTCTTATTGCATTTTTCTGAGTTTTTAGCATCGACCCGCTGAGTCTGGAAAGCTCAAATCTCAGAAAAGTACTACTAGTATTTTTTGGCCTCAAACATTTTCTTTTAAGTTGCCCGTAGTTTTGAAAACAGATTTTGAAAGAAGAGATAACGCTCTTTAACGTGGTATAAGACTCGTTACTGAAATCGAGGTACCAGTCGACGATTTTGGGCTTTGAAATTTGCCATTTTTTCATTGAACGAAAACGATCAAAATATTGAAAATAATGAAAAATCTCCAAAATATTACACTTTCGTTCAAACTGAGTAAATCACCACTTAGAATGTGTGCAATTAAGTACTTTTCTGAATAAGTTATTTGTTGTCCACATTACAATGGATTTGAATTTTAAAACGATTTTTTTGTGACACATGGTCTCGGGCCTGGAAAACCCGGTCCGAGAGGCGCGAAACCAATAACCACCCCGTACGTGGAAAATAATTATCGGATCGAAGTAAAAATTACATTTATGTTAATAGCTTACCTAGTGCTACTCTGTGAATTTTTTTGAGAATTTTCGATTTTTCAGTTTTGTAGACCTCTGGTCGATATTTACTGACATCCGCTCTTAAGGTAACCGGCTGTTAAAATATCATCCATTTCAATAGCTAATACGTTTAGTGACTATTTCTGCCAAACTGTCCCTTTGGATGATGGTGTAATTACACAAGATAATGAGATATCTTAATGTGACAACTAATTAGAAGAAATCAGAGAAATAAGTTTAAATTATGCTCGATTAATGACTTCTACCTCTGTTGCTATTAGAGGCTTCGTCATTTTAAGCCTTGAAAAGAGAAGACGTGCGTTCAAGAATAATATAAAATATAATCAGGTAAGCGACTCAGATAACAGAGATAGTTTTCTATTTAGGCTACCTATTAAAAAAATCTGGTTTGATTTTGCTCACGTATTTTAAGATCCTCAGCTTTGCTGTTTACAAACATTCTGTGAGCCTGACGCCTATACTGACCCCGGCAATTTTAACAATTAAGACGAGTCCTTTAATTCGTTCACGGTGACAAAATTATTTCTTTTCTAGACTAATTTTATCACAACCTAGGGAACAAATTCATTAAAGATGTAAAATTTACCGTTAAGAGCTTTTACATAAAGAAAATACTTTCCTATAATGACTAAATGATTGAGGGCTAAACAGAATTTAGAATCGTCATTAATAATGCCAAACATAATTTCTTTAATTGAAAGTGACAATTTTGAGGTCACCATGCGTGAGGCCCAATCTAGAAACTCCTTCCAGAACAAAGTAGCTTGCGCGCACTCAGTGAAAGATGAATGATGGTGTGATCTGCTGGACAAAAAGGGCAGCGTGGGGAGTCTTCTTTCTTCATTTTAAATAATAAGCTCTTAGTGCATAGAATATTGTGAATAATTTTGTACTGGAACATTGATAGCTTTACTTCTTTTGTTACTTCAAAAGGCAATAGACATAATTTTCTCAGATCATCCTTCTGGTAGCCAAAATTTAAGAGTCTTTTCTGACAAGTCGGCGGAGGCTTTGATCGAAGAGACAGCAGTTTAGTATAAATTTTGCAAATCATTTCCTCTATTAATATTTGCGGTGTTGAGCTTTGTTCGAGGGAGCAATTAAGGAGTTTTTTCCAACTTTGAGGGGTGGCGTTAACCAGGCTAAAATACTGTAAGAAATTACATCTTACGTTAAATTTATTACGAAAAGAGTCGAAGGACGGAAAGCAGTTTTGCTGTGTATCGAAGAGGTCGTTAATTTTGAGAATTCCTATGCGTAACGCCAATGCTGCAAGTACATAGATTTTTTATCAGACTTAATGAACTTATTAATCCAAACTATCTGTTCAAGAACATCATTTTTGCTTTTTGGGTTGGAAGCTATTACGTCTTGCCAAAATGTGATTATTTCGTGATAAAAAGCTGGAAGGCATTTGCTTAGATTAAGGTGACCGATGTCATAGTTACATTTGAAAAGCTCTGGGCCCCCAACATTCGCTAGGAGGGACTTCGGGATGTACTGCCACGGAGCGTCTGAGTTTGAGCAAAGCCGCTTAACCCAGTTTAACTTTAAATCCTTGTTAAATAAAGCAAAGTCTTTCATCTCTAAGCCTCCCTCTTGCCTTGTTTGGATGAGCGTAGTGTATTTTATCTTGGGTGGCTTGTGGCCCCAAATAAAATCTAATACTATTTTGTTTACTTCATCAACAAAAAGTTTTGGAGTTTCCATTACACTGCAGATAAATACCAGTTTGGAGAGCGCGAGGGATTTCACTAGATTTATTTTGCCGTAAACAGAAATATCCCTTTGAGACCATATGTTTAACAGTTTTTTTTAAGGAAATTAACTTATCCCAGAAGTTCCTCTGTAGAACCGTGTCACGTTCGTACGCAAAATGAACACCAAGCGCGTAGACAGGCTCCTCACTAATTTGTAAATTTAAAATTTTATCTTTTTTATGGCTTCATGAAACAAGCCATAATATGCAGTTCCGATTTTGATTCGTTTATTTTAAGGCCAGAACATCTTTCAAAAAGGCCTTGCAATTCAAATAGCTGCATGACGGACTCACTATCACTCAAGAGCGCTGTCGTGTCATCCGCATACTGAGATAATTTTATTTCCTGAGATTCCTTTGATCATTTTGGAGCGTCTCATATTTTGCTCAAGGACCTCAATGGCTATAACAAACAATGTGCCCGATAGTGGGCACCCCTGTCAAACACCTCTTTCAAGTAAGAAGGGTTCCGACGCGTGACCATTGTTCAAAACACAACTGGAGATATTATGATAAAAAAACATAAACTTTACTGGCGGAGATGAGGGCCAAAGTCATTTGCTTCCAGGCAAGAGAGGATAAAGGGGACAGAGAAGGCATCCTCCGTACACACCCTATTCCATAGGTAATTCGTCTCGAGTTACTTTTCAGACCACAGATCCCAAGGGGGATTGGACAACAGCCATTCACATAGCGCGAATGTGTTCCGCGTGGATGACCCACGCTCAGAGCCATGCGTCCTTCACGAATTGAGGCAGAAAAAAATGGCGGAAGACGCGAAGAGCGATATTGCTATTCGTTTTGTTGACGAAAACGAGAGATTTCTGCTAAAGCTGTGTCAGCGAAACGAAAATTAAAAAAAGAATCGCCCTTCCTCTCTTGCATAGATCTAACAGTACAGCTGGGAAATCCTTAACACACTGAATATTCTCTCCGGATAATTTATAATTTACAGTTTGAAGAGAGCAATTTCTGGTTTGATATTTATTCTTTCATTAGTCTTTTATTATTCAACAAAAATAACACTTGCCTTCCTATAATAATAATGACAATTAAATAACTTCTAGAGCGCTATTTACATTCACTGATCAACAGCGCTTAACAACTTAAAAAACTACATTCTCAAACTCATTAATAATTCATAAAGAAAATTCAAAGGAAATTAATGATTAATGAGTGTTTGGATATCTGATGAAAAACTGCTCATTTTTGCATCCTTAATTTCTCCTTCAAAAACGATTTTGTTTGAGAAGAAATATCAAACATTCGACACAGTGTTTCATCACCAGATGAAACACCTCGAAGTTCGTCAAAAATACTCCGCTGCGCGTCGTATTTTCAACTCTCTTCTCGGTGTTTCATCTAGTGATGAAACACTGCGTCTCATGTTTGATATATTACATAAAATTCAAATTTGTAAAACTAATTACATGTACATGAATATTACTTGCTACTTGCTTTATTGTACAAACGACCGGTTTCAATAGACCGGCGAAATTTCTCATTTTGTTAAAGCACTGAGGTTACGATAACTTCGAGTTAAACTGATTTCACGGGTTGTCAAAGAGTCGAGCGATTCCCTTTTCCCAGGTGAGCGCCGACTCATTTCGCTTCAATATTCAGAAATGCTCTCGATCTCTTTACGCTTTCATTGCCCTTCGCCCGACATGTTTTGCACGGCGTTTAGTCACGCAGCGCGCGAGGTAACTTTATCCCAATTCTAAAAATAACTCGAGACGAATTACCTATGGAATAGGCTGTATATGGGGGATGCCTTCTCTGTCCCCTTTATCTTCTCTTGTTATTACCCAATTCCCGTATCAATATCTATGTGGTAAGGCATTCTACAGTCGCATTATTGTAGAGACTGTCTTCTAGACATAGATGACCATGGTCGGCAGGTTGATCCGGCAATGATTAAATTTCAATTATTAAAATTAGATGATCCGAGATTATAGTTGCACAGAAATATATGACTGAGGTTGAATAAGTTGGGAACTACGAGCTTTCCAATCTTTACTACTCTAGAACCCTGAAGAAAAAATCGTAGCTTTGGTTGGTTATAGATTCACACAAATAAAAAAAAATAAACGTATAAACTAGAAGAATTAAAAATGAATGTCAAGTTTACTCTTTCCGAGTATGTACACTTAAGCCCTTATTTGCCACTGGTATATCTGATTGATCTTGTTTTTGGAAACATGTTTAAACACTAAATCAATGTTTAATTAAAAGCAATTTTCTTTGTTTATGTAGCTACTATGTACTCACCCAGTTGCTTGATATAAAGATACTTGTCCAGCGTATTCACGTGGATATTTTCCTTCTGATAACTAGAGGTTAATACTTCAGTATAACTTGGTACGTGACATGTTAGTGTTACGAACTCACCTTATTTAGTGTAGGAGATGAGATATGGAAAGATATCTAAAAATGCACTATGCCAAAATGGTATAAATTGCTTAAAGTCAGTATTCTTTTAAAATTACCTCATGTTTCCCAGGGTTCTTGTAAGAGGCTGTAAAAAATGTAAATCTTTCGGTTGTTTTTTGAGTTCGTTCTTTAAACCCAAGGAGCTCACAGTTTGCTGGAAATGTGAGACATACTGGAGACTTAAGGTCCGCGACTGACTTCGAGAGTGGTCAACTGGTTACTCCTATATAAAAGTTTTAGTTTCTGTCTAATACAAGAAGTTTAGACCCCTAAAGATCGTATGTATTGAAATGAGATAAACATTAGCAGATGCTTTATTTTGTCGCGATCAGCTCGTCACACGTACATGAAGAAGAAGGCGTATAGTCTTATCTTATTTTCATACTTTACCTTTTTACACTTCAGTTCGAGCGCTCTTTAAATCTGAATGCA
Organism: Porites cylindrica; assembly: GCA_964035525.1. Classification (NCBI taxonomy): domain Eukaryota; kingdom Metazoa; phylum Cnidaria; class Anthozoa; order Scleractinia; family Poritidae; genus Porites; species Porites cylindrica. The sequence continues at coordinate 56,005,873 of OZ037776.1, forward strand.
GAGGATGATGCTGATCATTCAGTTTCCCCACGTAGCAGTTATTCTGCTGCCCTGTTTCTGTATAATTAATTTGGTAGTAAATTCCTGTTTCGCTGACCTAGAAAAAACTTTTCAATAATGATGTTGCATTTTCGAAATATAGTATAACTACATATTTACCAGAGACTTCTTTTTTTGCTGTCCATTAGTCCATGCGGTAGCGTTTTTCAACTGCTTTTACCTTTGATTATTAGATTAAGACAGATACTTTCTCTTGAAATTAAACACAGACTTCTCCTTGCTGCAATGGTGGAAAGCCGGGTAGTAATGGTATTCCTGGTGTAAATGGACTCCCGGGTTCCCCTGGGGCACCCGGCCGTGATGGTCGTGATGGAATCAAAGGAGAACAGGGACTCCCGGGAGACACTGGACCCCAGGGACCTTCTGGGGAGAAAGGAATGAAAGGAGAGCGTAGTAGGTAGGGTCCTGTCGGTCCCAAAGGAGATCGAGGAGAGAAAGGTGACAGTGGAATCCAAGCAGGGCCACATAACATGTGTTCGCACTTAAACTGGAAGGAGTGCACGTTTACAAGGGAAGATGGCAAAGATACAGGAGAGTTATACGTAAGTTGTCAGTTATATTATAGTTATATGACTGAATAAAAATGAATGAACTCTTAAATTGTAAAGGTCAGTCCACTGCTAATTAAGAAAATTTTACAAAATTAAAGCCCAAGCCTGACAGACCGAGTAGTATGTATATTGCAGCAGTATTTGCCAATGTGCGTTAGTGTGTTAATGTTGCGATAAAATTAATTTCTCCTCTATAAGTCGATGAACTGTACGACCAATAAACTCATATCATCATCTTTTTTTTTTTATAAGCTGTTTAGCCGAATTCACTTATATGAGTTTTATACAGATGACTTAGAATCTGATCACGCCAAACTTTTGGTGTAACATAGATTTCACTTTAAAAGAGGAGTGAAGTTTGCAAGGGTTTGCTCTCGCTCAAGTGACATGTACTATGTGGCTTTATCCAAACTTAAAAGCGGAGCTCTCTTAGTCAGCTGATATCATCTTCACTGAAAAAGCGCAACCTGAATAGATAGTGAGCTTAAGTCGGCGATAAGGTCAATTGATAAGTTAAAAGGATTCAAGTTCCAAAAATTTTAGTCGAAATTTTCATTTAGTTTCAAATGTCTCTAATGATGCTCCTTTATGTGCCGCGTTCTGTTAGCACTGTCATATTTATCAACTTTAACTCATTTTTTTATCTATCACCAATCAATCATATCACTCATTCTATTTTCATTGCGGCAGATCTGTCCGTTCATAAAGAATTATACACAAACGGCTCTCCATGTCTACTTCGCTGGTAACCTTCGCATTGCTCCCTGTGACAACTGCTGCAGTCGTTGGTATTTCACATTCAATGGTGCTGAGTGTAGCTCTCCTGGTAGAATTGATCGCGCGTACTATATGGCAACAGCAGCTGGCAAAAATCTTCACCGTCACCGTCACATTGAAGGACACTGCAATAACATTTACAAGGGAAGAGTGCGACTGGGATTCTGGGTTGGAAACTGCAATAATGGCCATGCACTTGCTGACGCATACACAGGCTGGACCACAATGTCCCGGATCTTCATTGAAGAAGTGGCGAGAGCACAACAGTAAACTTGACTGACCACAGATGTCCTCAAAGACGCACCTGATAGCAAACTTGTCTTGGTTCGTGATTTTAAAAGAATTTTAAATTCTTGAACTCCATCCTGTTGATCTGTATACCTTTAACAAAAACTGAGTTGTAACTAAGAAAAAAAATCATGAGAAGTTAGAATTTGTAGAATGAACTTACCGATTAAACAATAAAGTTTAAGAAAAGCAACTTTATACAATTTGTTATTCCAATCAAACTTTCTCACAAGATCCTTACGTAAAAGCTGTTACCTGTATTTGTCTTTCAGGCAGTTCAAGGTTCGCTTTCGGTTCTGTTACTGCCAGTTCGCTTCCGTTTTTAATCAGAAGGCTTACTGTTACAGCCTGAGAGCCTAATTATTCAAGGATCTCGTGTTAGCGTGAGCTAACTGTGGTTTAAGGCTTCAACTAACGGGACGGGACAGGTCTGTCATTTCTGATTTATATAATTCAGGGTCTCTGACGTTAATGCTCTTTAAAATGCTACGACACGGATGCGGATCTTTTTCCAACTTGCACACCAAGTAAAAGTCAATGGGCCAGACTTATTTAAACGGAGTTAAGCCAGTGTTTTAAAAAACCGCGTCCTAAGCCATTTTCAGTTTGCCGACAAAAGCTTTTATCTCAATACCATAGTTCGTGAAAAGTTTTATGAAATCATATAGGCACAGACTAGAAAGACAATTGTGTTCTTAAAATTACTACCTACTAAGGAAGAAATTTGGTGGTTGAAAGAGTTGCTAAACCGCGGCCTAACTTAGACTTTGTTTAAATAACCGGCCCAATAATTTCCATCCTTCCATGCGGTTACACATCGGTTTCTTTTATAGCACTAAAAGGCATCGTCCCTTGTGCTTTGTGATAAAATATCTTTGTCCAGATTTAATCAAATTGATCAAACTCCACAGTTGAAAGACAACTTGAAAGGCACGTTTTATTTTGAACCAAGGAGGTGGAAGTTGTATGCAACAAATTCACGGGACTATTCAGGGGGTAATCGGTACTTTAAACATAAAATTGGGTGTGGGGTGCTCCCCGACCCCTCCTACCCTTCCCCTTGACCCGCCAGAATTTCTTTTTTCAGGCTGTCCCAGGAAGGGCAATCGAATCGAGATCGTGCTAGATGTCAACGAACCAGTTAATGCAATTGACCACTACAGAAAATGCCATAACATACCATAATAATCTTTGTTGGTCACTCCAAAATTTTGCATAAGCATTGTTTTCAGTTTGTCTTTTGGCCATTTTAACTCCCAAGAGAAACTGAAGACAATGATTATGCAAAGTTTTGGAGTGACCAACAGAGAGTATTATGGTATGTTATATGGCAATTTCTGTAGTGGTCAATATACGTGTGTGGCTTTCTAAAATGAGAAGGACTATATAGGAATTTCAACAAGGAAATTATGCCGTGTTATTTTGTTTGCTGGGATAAAAATAGTATTTACTAACACTTTCAACAAATCGAATATTAGAAAAAAGAGATAAACAAAACAGTCAATATTATTCACTTTTAATTTAAACCAGTAATTCATTTAATAACCGTTCAGTCACGTAGCCAAAGTCCAGCGGGGACAAAGCAATTTCTTCTACATTCATGCAACTGCATACAGTTTCTCAAATGTCATCTTTAAGCCACATGCTTTCGCTTTCAGGGTGGTTAGCCAATTCCCGTATATATATCTATGTTTTTATGCATTCTAGATCATTCTATACTCTCCTTATTGCATGCCAAAAGAACTGAGAGGCTGACTTCTATACATAGAGGACCAACGGGTCTGTTTGTTGATCCACAGTAATGATTAAATTTCAGTTTTTATATTATTAAAATCAGCTGATCCGAGATTATATTTGCTCAAAATATTTATGTATGGCTGAGGTTGGCTAAGTGGGGAACTATGAGCTTTCCAATCCTTACTATTCAAGAACTCTGAAGAAAAAATCGTTGGCTTTAGTTGGTTATTAGGATTCAGACGAATGAAATAAATAAACGTACAAACTAGAAGAATTTAATAATAAATGTCAAGTTTACACTTTCCGAGTTTGTAAAAAGCCCTTATTTGCCATATAGTAATTAATTTGGTCTTGTTTTTGGAAACATGTTTAAATACGAAAACAGTGTTTAATTAAAAGTAATTTTCTTTGTTTATATAGCTAGGATTTTTTCAGTTGCTTGATATAAAGGTGCTTGTCCAAGCGTATTCAGGTGCATTTTTTCCTCCTGATAACTGGACGTAAGACTTCAGCATAACTTGGTATGTGACATTTTAGTGTTGCAAACTTACCTTAGTGTTGGAGACGGGGAGGGGGATATCTTAAAACTCACTTCGCTAGAATGCTATAAATTGCTCAAAGTAGTTTTCTTTTTAAATGACCCTATTTTTTCTGGAGTTCATGTGCCAGGCTGAAAAAACGTTCAAGTTTTCAAACGTTTTTCGAGTTCGCTCTAGAAACCCAAAGACGCGGTTTGCTGCAAAAATTATGAAATATACTGGAGGCATACTTCTGCTAGTGACTTCGAGAGTAGTAAACTGGCTATTCCTCTTTAAAATTTTCAGTTATTTGGGAGCTTAAGCAACAACGATCGGACGGCGACGGCTACGAAAACGTCGCTTGTTAAGTGAGGTCCCGCTACTTCAAAGTTTTTCGCGCTTACGCCATCTCGTTCGGTTCGCCCAATGTTGCTAATTTTGTCTGGAGTTGAATTTTAAAAGACTGTATCGAAGTTAAGAAAAAGAAAAATAAGTCGTTGTCTTGTGTTTACGTTCTCCACAAAAGTTGCATCGACGGCAAAGAAATGTACAGAAAAGCGTGATGCACGTGCAAAGTAGTTGTTTTGCTTATCTAAACCTGGTTTTTTTGCGTTCTCGTTGCCGTCGCCGTTGTCGTTGCTTAAGCTCTGTAATGACTCAGTCTTTTTTTAAGCTAACCATCGGTGAGTGTAAAGAAAGTTTTAATTCGTTTCGAACACTTTTAAGCCTCTCAAAAAAATGAAATTTGCATGCAATCGTTATTTTTCTTCAATGTCTACTGAAAATGATAATTCTTCTTCTTTTTTCACAACGTCGGCTTTAAAGTGTACATCAGAGGTTAACAAAGCGCATTAGAACGATTTGCGTGAAGAAAAATTACTTTTTTTCACTTCTCAGTAAAAAATCTTGTTAACTTTAGTAAAAAACGTTTTATGCAACACCCGCAATTTCTGTTGCATAACCGACACTTAAGTGAAAACTTACGAAAATCGTAAGTGCAACCACTTAAGTGAATTCCCTAAGTGGACCACTTAAGTGATTTAATGCAACTGACTTAAGTTACGAGTGCACGTACGTATACCAGTAGTTGTTACGGGCGTTTTATGCAACCAGGCCCTGGCCCCTAAAATATGGCCGTGAATAATAACATAAAAGTTCTGATCTAATTTATACGTCCATTAAATGTCCGTAGAGAGGGAAAGCAATTGTCTCTGGGCCGCGGTAAAGCGACCCATCTATAATTAGCCTTTCTACCTTGAAAAATGCAGTACGCTTTTCTTGCTTGGCGGCTTTTATAGTACTGGGTACAGCTTTTTCCTCATTTCTTCTACCTCCTTTGGAAAGTCGTCGGAAATTCCAAGATTGCGGCCTTTTTTAAGGTTTTTGACGAAAGATTTAATAAACTCTTTGTCGTGGAAGCTGGAAAGCTTGACAATAATCGGTCCTCGACGAGCTGATACCCTGTGCACTCTATCGAACTGAATACTTTCCTCGTCCTCATTAGGGACCTTTAAGTCGGTACGCAAAAAGTTCCTCAAGAAATCTTCGGTGTCTTCGTTCGATTCATGCTCGCGTTCTTTTATTCCATAGAATTTCAAATTACCTCTGCGGCTGTGACACTCTGATTTAATATGACGGCGCTGCAATTGGGCGAGTTCACATTGGACGCGTTGAAGTGAAGCTTCAGTTGTCTTCTGTTGTTCAGCGATGTTATCTTGTAAGCCTTGCATTTCTTTTATCTCAGTTTGAGAACTTCCGAGGCTTTCTTGCATGCTTTTCTGTTCATCTTCGAGGGATTTAACTCGGCTCTTGTCGGTTAAAAATTCGTCTGATAACTTTAGTAGTCTTTCAAGCTTCTCATCAATTTCAGCGAGACGAGCATTTGTTGACTTGCATTTTGGGCAGCCATGGCTGTCTTCCTTGAAGACATCCTCGTCTGTTTGTGAGCTTCCTTCGTGTGTACGCTTCATTTTTCTTTCTTTGAGAGCTTCGCAGGATATTTTTGGTTTGTTTTTAGGCATTACTGAATTATTATTTTGTGAGAAATGGCCATATTCGGGACCAAGGCGGAGCAATTGAAACACGTCCGCCATGGTCGGCTTCGACACCACTCTCAAACCGAGATGATTTTCCATCTTTGTTACGGTGTGGTCATAACGAAATTTGATTTGGTTTTCGCGACAAAACTTCTTGATCCTTCGAATAGTTTTGTTGTTTACGACACATTCTGTGTGTCTAAAGCTATAACATTGATTTTTTTACTTTGAGTGAAATAATTGGGTGAAACCCTTCAATCCATTTTCATAATGCCCAGAGTCCTCTTTTATGTACCATACGTTGTCGCAATTATTGTTGAAGAAAAAACAATCTTTTACTAACAAAGCGTTCATTAAGAGTGATAGTGCCGTAGAGATAGGTTCAGTTTTAGTAGATTTAATAGGCTCCTCGTTTCAAAGAGTCAGCGAAAACCCTAAATACAAAAAAGACTTTCTTTTGAAAGACCACATGCTAGGATTTGGGCCACAGTTTTAAGTATCTGTGATTTTACATTGCTCTTTTAGTTTGCAACTCAGCCAGTTGGAATGAATATTTAGACAAAACATTTGAAAGGTCATTAACGTTTCTTTTAGGTTTCACCGGTAAGATACTCAGTAATAGACAGTGCGCCGATAAACATGAGGTCCTTAAGCGAGCTTAACGATAAACGAGAGTTAGTGACTCGGGACAAAGGAAAATGCCCATTTATTGTCTGAATAATACCCGGTGTCCGTGCTATGGAAAACACACGAACTTTTCTCTGGGACAAACTAAACTTCCCATTATATACGGGTGTCGGCACTAATCGCGGCTTCACCGTTTGTAGTTACTTTTCGTCTAATGTGATGCACATCGTAGAGGAAATTTTTGAAAATTTTTCTGTTTGAGGAGAGGGGGAGACCGGAGTTCGTGGTACAAAAAATAATAATAATAAAAAACAAGGAACATTTTAAAGAAATCTTAGTTTCTAGTGCATCAGGTGCCACATCATGTTCAAGGTATCCGGCTGGTAAAACAGTACTCCTACTCAATATTCTGTTTCAGTTAATAGCTTATACGTTTATTGACTATTTATGAAAAATGTTCCCTTTGCACACAGCTGTAATCACACAAGAGTTTAGAGATTTTAGCGATAATTGATTTAAGAAGCACGTATGAATTATGCTTGTTGAGTTACTTCTACAAAGTTACTTGTACAAAGCAACTTGAAGTGTTTTTCAAGTGAAGTTGAGTTGCTATTACAAGCCTCGTAATTTTCTAAAGTGTTAAAAAGAAAAGACGCGCGATAAAGATCTCAAAAAAATTTCCAGGTGAGCGACTCAGTTAACTGAAAAGATTTTCCATAGTTTTGTTGCAATTCCTCTTTTCTGTTCCACATATTCCCAATGATAGCTGACAAGCTTTTAAAAGTGCAACTGTTGATTTTTAGTGATTAGGTACATATGTGTAGTACTTCAGAAGAGGTACTTTCAGCTTTGTAATTTAAAACCCTTTGTTTAGAAAGAGAACATTTCATCGTTGTTTGTAATAGAGTGGTTACTTTTTTATCTAGATATTTGCTTTTAAAATCGGAGAACTCAGTCAAAGCATTTGCGTCGTTCCTTGAGATAGCCAGATTTTAGAAATTACACTGATCGTAATGATAAGGTCTAAAATTCCTGTTTCATTATTTGTACATCTGTGTTTCGTCGTTGTTCTCACTTATTAATTTTTTTTCTTTAAAATAACTTGTTAATGATACTGATATATTTTTTAGTTTTACCATGTTGACTGTTGTTTTAACAAAAGTAAAGAGCTTGTAAACAAGCTTAAAGATAACGGAGCCTTAAACTTGCTTTAAGAACTCAAAAAGGGATGACAGAAAGAAGACCAAAAAGTTAGCGCGGACTATTTCTAACTCAAATTCCAAAGAGAGAAAATATGAAATCGGGTATTGTGAGGTGTAACTTGCATACTTGATGAAACTCATGCTTTCAGTCGATCGCCTTTCAATCCTTCTATTTCTTTTGCCAAATCACTTTGGGTGCTTCCCATTTGTCAGAAGTGGCCGGCCAGACCATTACCATTGCAATTTTTAATCAAAACTCTCCAGCCAGATGAGTCAAATCCTAAAATAAAATGGTATGCACGAAGGATATATGTTTGATAAATAAACTAGGAGTAATCGGAGCTTAGGAGAGTGCGTTAGTACGTTAGTGCGTTCGACTTGTTTGTTAGCTATTTATAGGTGTACAGTTAGCAGTGGACTAAACCTCTAAGTAAAGTACGTGTGAGTAACAACGAGTCAAACACTAACTTTGATCCTGAGGTTTGTTTTTTTTTTGTTTTTTGCACTGTAGGATGGTCAATAAAATTGGCTAGAAATTGGGATACAGAAAATTAAAGTGATCTGAAAAGGTTGTTGATGTCACAACCTCGTTCCCAGAGGGTAGGCTGGTAGGAGAGAACCCTGGGAACGAGGTTGTTGATGTTAAAGCGTGGAGTATCACTTTAAACCCTTGTTGCGTGATACTACAGGTTAACACGTACGATTCACCTACTTAGCATGGTTATCCAAATAAAACGCACCCGGAATTAGAGACGTTTAGACTTTCAACTTTTGATATAATTTTCAAAAATGCAGGTGACAAACAAAAGCGAACACAACACTGTTAATAGCTTTTTAAAGCGAAAAGATGTAATTTGTAATAGAATTAAGTTAAAGATACGGTCAATCTGAGCTCATAAAAACAAAACAGTGTGCAGAACACATTTTTCAGCCATTATTGACATGATATCTACATATCCGATTTTCTTAAAATGTGCGAGAAAAACGGTAACAAACCTGAAGTAAACGGACAATCGCCAATATTTTCATCGAGTTTCACAAAATAGATACCATCGAATACCAGTTCCCGGGCGAGAAAAAAATGTTGCAAACGCAGCACCAACGAAGAAAAAGATGAAGAACCGTTTTAATGCGAAGACGAACAAGAAAAAGATGAACAACGCTTTACGAAGACAGGAACGCATGACTACGAATCACCACTTGCGTTAATTAGCGGGTCAAAGTGAGGCACAACGTCTGCTAGCGCCTCAAAGCGAGGCAAATGTGTGTCGACACAAATGAAATTTCAAAAAATCTCGCCTATTAACTGCACAGGACACAAAACAGAAATTAGGAGTTGTCAGATGAGTCTCAGATCGGGGGAATTGTTTGGATGATAAAAAAGTAAGTCACAGCTGCGTATAAGAAAAGAAAATTTATGCTGGCTTATGAAAAAACAGAGTAGTGAGTGCGCTTTTCCCGTAAGGAATACAATCTTGTTGATTTACGTATTTTGTGATTAAGTCATTTGAGCAGTTACAAAGGCTGAGTGACATTGAGATGTTACATGAAATCATATCTCGTTCCTTTTTAAAGTAAAATTTCTTTGAAATCATTTTATTTTAATTACAGCTTGTTCTCAGTGTCTGAAACAGGGTATAAATCACTTTAAATTCTAACGCGATCGCTCCGTCTGCACAGCCTTAATTTGCAGGAATGAACGAATATTCTAAATTGACGAAAATTCAAATATTTGGAACTGGAGAATGAAGATTTTAACGAAAAAAAAAGATACCCACAGTTGAGTAGTGATGATCTTTTCACAAGACTGAAAAGATTTCAGCTTTGAACGTCCGATGTTGCTGTTTTAATGCGAATGTGACGTCACCAAATTAAAAATAAATTCATAAATAAATAAATGAGTGAATGAATGAATAAGTTGTCCAAAACGTTTTCAGATTGACTGGCTTCTTTGTTTTGCTATTCAGTAAACGTTTTCCAAGCTTTTGCGTTAAACGAGATCAAAATGGGGGTTGATAAGGTTCCTTGCGACTGTGGTACGTTTAACGTAACATATACATCTGCAAAACGAGAATAAGATGCATGCATTGAAAAATCAAGGAACAAATATAGACATGCGGCTTTCACGAACTCCTCAGCCGTTTCTGAATACGCAAATAAGGCAGCCGTATTCGCTTTTGGATGGGCTGATGTTTATTGACCGAAACTGTTACTGGTACTAGCAAGGCAAAAGAGGTTATCCACACCTTCATCACAGGCGCTGGGTGACAAAATAAATGGAGACAGAAAAATTGAAATTAGAGGTGCCAGAAACCCAAATGTATGTTATAAAGACAAAACGGCATCCAATCGGTTTCACAGCGAAGTCTCGAGCGTCTGACACTGGGGAGCTTGTTAGGAAAGCAACAGGTTTAGATTAGCAAAACAACAACTTTGCACGTGCAGCACCCTTTTTGGTACATTTCTATGCCGCCGATGCACGACTACGACGTGCACGACAAAGACAACAGACAATTTCCTATTCTTTTTTGTCAGTTACTTGGATATCGTCCTTTTGAACTCAACTCCATAAAAATTTACCAAAATTGAAAAATTCAGCGATGAATAAAAGCTATGAAGTTTAAAACAGCGCGAAATTCACTTTTTTTAAGTGACGTTTTCAGCGTTGAAGTCGCCATCTCCGTCGTCGTTGATACGAGCTTGAGCAGCATAAACGACGGCGACTTTAAGGTGGCTGAACACAGTTTTGGGGGCGGTCAGCGGTAACTAGCGTGACGGCGTGTGTTTTAAATTAGACAAACAAACATGGCGGCGAAAAAGCAATGGCACACAGAGGACGATTTCTCAAAATCTACTCAGTAAAATTTTGTGATATTTGGCAGAGTTTTCACTTTTATAGTATGTTAAATAATGAAAACTTTAAAATGGAAGTTGAACAGACGAATTTTGTGACATATTTAATAATTACAGTACCATTATATTATTGATTATCTAAAATCCCGTCTGTTAAAATTTGGTCAAATAAGTTTCAATTGGTAATGACGAATTATAGTAAGGTGTGTGCAAGTTTGTAGGAAAATCTAATGAGCGAATGTTATGTAAACTAAGCAAAAGTGAAATTTTAAAGTTGTATTCAATCGTTTATGTTGCCATGGAAACTACGAAAACGTCAAATTTTAGCTGTCAATCAAAATTTTTCATCGGTGTATTTTTCACTTGCCAAGTTTCAGCTTGTGAGGTGCAACCTTTCTCTTGCCATGATTTGGCAAATGACACATACTAATAAACTGCTAAAACTGTGTTCAGACACCTTAACTAGAAAGGCAAAAAAGCGATAGGTTTAGATTAGCAAAACAACAGCACTGCTTGTGCATCGCGCTTTTTTGTACATTTCGTCACTGCACGGCTACGGTGTGATCGAAAATGCCTAATTTCACTTTTTGTGGGGCTCATACTGTACGGTGTAAAAACCTGCATGTGAAACTCACGAGTGACGTAAAACAATTAACACAAAGAAGCAACTGAGAAGTCAACACAAGAGAGCCATTGCGTGGAAAATAATAGCTAGAAAACAAAGAAAAACTTCATAGGTTTTTACACCGAGCCTAAGTCTTCTGGAGAGGACGTGAACACAACACACCGACTTTCTTTTTCTCTTATTGAACTTTAATACAAAGTTTTAGTATCCAATTCCAGAAAAGAATTGCCAACATTTCACGAATTGAATGAGATGGAGCAAGCGCGATAAAGTTTGAAGCAGCACGAATTCACTTTTTAGATTTCGTCGCTATCGCCGTCGTTGTTGCTTAAGCTAGGATCCATCATGAAATGCATCAAGCTCGGTGCTCCTTGTAGTCCAACACCAAATGTCCCACGGAGCAATATCAACATCGTCACCTGGGCCCAGTTGTTCGAAGGCCGATTAGCGCTTAACCCGGGGTTAAATTTAACCCGGGTTTCTGTTTCTTGTGTTCAAAAGCATTTTCCCGGATAATTTTCTCTGTTATTTTTAGAGCTTCCATTCTTCAACTTGTAGAGAAAAAGAATTAAAACTGAAATGCTTTTTAAGCTTTTAAATCTTGATTCAAATCTCGCACTAACCCTGGGTTATTTTAACCCAGCTTTGAACAACCCGGCCCAGATGATCAGACCAGCATAGCGCGGTGGAAAGGTCGCCATCAATAACAAAATTACTGTCGGGATCCCTATCAAAAATTATGTGTCAAAGGTTCGATGTAAAACTACAAGCAAACGCCAGGGTTTATATCAGTTTAGGATCAATAGTACAGTGGAGCCTTCACTCACGGCCACCTCTCCACAACGGACACATTTTTGGAGGACAGTCCATACACAATGACTCTTGTTTAAACTTCTCTGCAACGGCCACTTTCTTGTGTCCCCAAGGTGGCCTTTGTAGAGAGGTTCAACTGTAATATCGTATAAGGGAATCATTTTTTCGGTGATATTTGAGTGTAACACTGACAAGATGACCATAGAGGAATACAATTTTCTTTATCATCTTTTTTTTTCGGCTCAAAGCACAGACCAAGTATCGATCACTCGCTTTATGCTTTGAGAATATCTCGGAAGTATCTGACAAAACATTTTTAAATTTCGAAACCACATTGACCTGCACTTACACAGGAATAAAGGTAATATTATATGTGTACGATCAATATATATAAATATCTGATATTCCGTTTAAGGAGGAGTTCATGTTTTCACGTGCACTCTGATGCAGCTTTTACCATATTTTTTTTATAAAAACAGCTACAACGTAGATTTATTCAAAGCGAAAATATCACGATCTTAATATCATGAGTGCACTAAATGCTAGAGCCGTTCACCGAACTTCAACAATGAATTTTTTATTTGTTATTGTTAATGCCACCGTTATCAAATGAAGATCATTCTTACTTCAGCAGTCGATGCCACTTACAGAAACATTTTCAAACAAAGTAAATCAGGAGTTATTGACACTAGATTGTAAATAAAAAAAAAGAAGTTTTTTGGTTCCCGTTTCGCAACGTTACGCTTCGCGTTCCATCTGATGCGTTTAACAGTTTAAATGGGAATATTGCCTGTTTTAACACGACAACGAGAGGGAAGGTCAAATCTTTTTTGGCTCCTGTCCTCATTTAATTTAATAGCCGTAAGAAATATTGAGATATTGTTTAGGCTGAACCCTTTGTTACTGATAACATACAAACTGAAATTCTTATTTAATAGTAATATCTTTTATTTAGGTATCCAATTTACCTTTCTTCATTCACTATTCAGTCTTTTATTTCATTTTCCCAGATTTTTGAATGCTCTTCAATCCTTAACGCACTTGATAGAGAATGCTACATATTACATGCTCAATGTTACACGACTGAGCTTTTTTTCTGTTTTAGTAACAGTGTTTATTTGCGAGTTCAAGATTTGCACTGAGGCCTTGCTCTTAGTCGGGTTCTCTTGAAATCACACTATAAAAGCGACAGAAAACTACGAGCGACCTACAGAAGCAACATAGAGCAGTTTCAACATATTGGCTTGCGCACAATATAAAGGTCCTTATATAGTTGGTAGAGCAGTGCTAGCTGCTTTATGCCATTGGTTTGAATCTAGTTTGAGCCCTGATTTGTTCCTTTTTTCGGGTTCATTGTAATTTCTTAAATTGCTATTGAGTACATTATTGGTACTGTTTCCGCAGTTCTCATTATCATCTTCAATGTACGAACTTGAAGATTAGAAATAAATACAGGTACGTTTTTCAAGCAGGCAACCAGGCAATTAAGCATAATTGTGAGTTATAACTTTAAATTTCAACTTGGATAAGGCGCTTCTATAAGTTCAGTACCGCGATTATCTGGCCTTGTTCTTTCATCTGATGCATTAAACAGTTTAAAGAACTATTTGCCGCTTTGAAACCGAGAGATCATAGCTAAATCTTTAGCTAAATCTTTTACTGTTCTTTTGAAATATCATATCAGTTTTTTATGGCGGCAATCCATGCTTCAGATATTTTTCAAGTCAAATTATTGCTATATTTTTTATTCTTCGCCTAACCACACCAACTTTAAGAAATAAAATTACCGTTGCATGGGCGGCGAGTAGATTTTTTTTTTCTTTTTTGATTTGTTAAAAGCTATACGACAGTTAAACGCATATTCTTGAAGCATTCCATAGTACCGATCAGTGCTCTGTGTTTTTACATCACGGTCATACTGAAACTAGAAAATCGTATAATCTAGGAGGTATACAATAACATTTCTCCTTCTAATATTTGTTTAGTCCCTGGTTTCGTCGTTTTGAGACTGTCTACGTAAATTGAAAGGATAACATGCTGGAATAATCATCAAATTTTAACGCGCTTGAATGATATTGCTCTAAGCAGTGCATGCACGACTGAGCTTTTGTTCTGTTTCATTGTAACAGTATTTAGCTGCGTGTTCAGGATTTGTTCTGGGGCTATATTAATTTTAAGCATACTGGCCGTCTTAATGACTGTTGATCACGAAATCAATTGAGATGGGGGTAATTATAAAATTCGTTGTAAATGCAGCAAAAGTAGATTTGTCAGATGTAACTGAGAATGCACGCGACATAAGAACGCCCCCACAGGAGTCTGTACCGCTACTGGTGTTACTAGTACTGCACAACGATTTCTGCAGCATCTCCTGAAAACAGATGAAGACCAGCAAAACGCGGTCCATACCTTGGGATCGATGACAAAATAACTATCGACAAGACAAACGATAAAAACAAGGCCTATCAAAATCTTGCTATTCTGAAATTACGAAATTTTGAACTATTAGTCAGAAGTCCTATTTAGCGCAAAATCGAACTTGCAAATGGCAATATCATCTTTGGACATTTTACTTAATGCCAAATGATTTTGGTTGCACTCTGTAGTATTCGATTGTTCCTGTAGTCTGTAATTAAGACCAATAGAACGACTAGTTTCCACTATTTGAATAAAAAAACTTTTTGCAGAGATGGCATTTTTGGGAGGAACGGGTTTCCGCACTTGCCGGTATAATCTAAACCGCAATCTTCGATAAAAGCAAGCATTAATCAATCGGAAGTTATGAATAACGATCTGCGGTATCTTTTTAAATTGTAAGATCACACCGTTGACTTGCACTAACAACAACAACAACAATAACAACAACAACAACAACAACAACAGAAAAAATCAACGAGGAGTTCATGCAAAAACTAGTGTCAGGCGCAACTGTTACAATTGTTAACATCTAGATGGGGAAAGACCTAAAAGCTTTTTTGTTAATATGATGATGACAGTATGATGAAAACTTTAAATGCTTAGAAGTGCATAGAACCGGAGCATTGATATATTGGTTAATGGCACCGTTATCAAATGAAGATCTTTCTTACTTCAAAAGTTGATATTCAAGTACTGAGGAACGTTTTTAAGCAGGTAATCCGGCAGGAGTTACTGAGACTAGCTCCTAACAATAACTTAACTGAATGAGGTGCTTTTTTAGATTGGAACCATGACTTTATCTCGAGTCCTTGTACTGCGACTCGATACATATAACAGATGAAGAAATATTTTATGCTTCTTATGTTCATGGCCATCATCAATATTTTAGATATTGAAGTAAGCCCCCTCGAAACTGATAACTAAAACGCGCCGATATCTTTTGCATTGTTTTGCCACACCACACCCACTATACTAAAATACAAAGACGCACAGAGACGAAGACATCGCCCAGTATATCAGTGCTCTTCAGGAACACATTTGAAGATTAGTCCGAGTACCTTTGTGAGGTAAAGTATTGTAATTTGCTCACTCTTTCACTGTTATACTGGAACTAGAAAATTGTAAAAAAAAAAAAAAGTGGTGCACAGTTAACCCTTCGCAGTAATGATAGTGTGATGGCGAGTTTTGAGCCTGGTAAATACAAAACATTAGGATGTTTCTTAATTCAGTGACATAGTTGGCTCGGAAGAAAATATCCGAGTACTCCAAGTAAGAGGCGTACCTAATACTTTATGGTATCTAGGCCAGATGCTCCTCTACCACTAGGCTACCAGAGACTCATGGGTAGTAACCAGAACGTTCTAAGTTCGACTCCTAATGGGAGTACTAATCGGACTTTCTTCGAGCCGCCTGTGTGTACACAGCTTCAGTCAAAAACTAAAGGTTACTTCCCTTTTTTTCAGCCAGCGGATCGGAAGAAAAAATCTAAGTTCTCCCAACAGGAGTCGAACCTATGACCATCTGGTCACTAGTCCGGATGGTTTCTGCTGCCGAGCTACAAAGAACTAGTCATAATCATAATCATAATCATAATCATAATCATAATCATAATCATAATCATAATCATATTCATATTCATAATCATAATCATAATCATAATCATAATCATAATCATAATCATAATCATCATCATAATAATAATAATAACAATAAGGATTTCTATAGCGCCATATCCGTAGGCTCATGGCGCTTTACAACTGAATATTTCAAACAGAAAATTTTGTAGCTTAAAAGAAATTTTCATCAATAATAAAACACAAATAACTATAAAAATACAAGTTAAAAATTCTTATCTACAATTAAAATTAAAAGTAAAGATTAAGAATTAAAATTCTTATCGCAATATTTACACTATATACATTATTCTAAAAGTACTTTAATTAACATGTTTTTTGAATAAGAAAGTCTTTATAGAGGTTTTAAATTTTGAAATGTCATCATAATTACGTGTGGGTTCTGGAAGTGAGTTTCAAAGGTTCCGGGCCACCTGTTTCAATGAATGAAAAACATCCTTCTCGTGTAATCAATGTCTATCATTGCGCAAAGACGAATAACTTTCTGTTCAACGTAGATATAGTTTTATGTCATCTTTTTCAGAGAGACGAAAGTGGCAATGCATAACGCCGCACAAAAAATGTGGCCGATCGCGTTCTTCCTGTGTTTTGCAGTCCTGACAGTTGACTGCGAGAATTCCGGTATGTCAAGAACTTTGCTCATTATAAACTTGCTTCTTTTTTACTAGTGCACAGCAAGATGTAAAATTGGATCTGTTAATCTTGGATTAGAACAACTGTACAAGACGATCAAACAATATACAAATATATAAATTCTTTATTTTGGTTGGGTGGGGGGGAGGGGGTGGACTAAGCAAGAAAAAAATACTTATAACCGAGCGAACGGGCACACTTTCGGTGTGCTCGCACCCGCACTCTTCGGTACCTTTTTTTCCCCTACTGCTGTCTTCCGCCCTCAGCAAATCAGATAATGGTATGTATCCTCACACCAGAAGCGATGCAAACCTCTCCAACCTTGCACGTCTCCGGCAAAGTCTAAGGTCTGGAAAGTACTGATAAGGGAGATGCTGTTTGCAGACGACGCTGCCGTAACCGCACACACTGAGGGTGCTCTACAGCCACTCATAAGCTGCTTTGCAAACGCTTGTAGCGAGATTGGTCTCACCATCAGTCTCAAGAAGACAACATCCTTGGCCAAGACGTCAGCAGCATCCCAAGCACTTCCATCGGCGGCTACACTCTCGAGGTGGTGAAGGACTTCACTTACCTAGGCTCGAACATCTGCAGCAACCTTTCCCTTGACACTGAACTGAACAAACGAATTTGCAAAGGAGCAGCGGCAGGAAGAGGGTCTGAGATAACACCATATTGATCATCAGCACCAAGATAAAGGTGTATCAGGCCTGCGTGCTTAGCACGATACTCTATGGTAGCGAGACATGGACCCCCTACTCCCAACAAGACCGCAGACTCAACACCTTCCAACACCTTGCCTCAGAAGGATTTTGGGTATCACCTTGCAAGACCGTGTCCCAAACAAGGATGTCTTTGCACAGGCGAGACTAGCTGGCCATGTAAGCCGCATGGGCAACGGAAGAATTCCCAGGGACATATTCTATGGCGAGCTTGCCACTGGATCTAGATCGGCAGGAAGGCCTAACCTTCGCTTCAAAGATGTTTGTAAACGCGATCTGAAGGCAGGCGATATCAACCCTACGGTTTGGGAAGCTCTACGTGCCTTTTTAAGTTTTCCAAAAAAAAAAGAAAAAACAACAATAACATTCCGATTGATGAACATGATGCATTCTGGGCTATAAACAATGTGAAATTACGTGGTTCCTCTGTAGTCACATTCGCTCACGAATAACCTCAGAGAGATTAACTTACGCCAACCTGACAAGAACATTACTTTTATTTTCATGCTTAGGGTATGAAACTATTGGATGTTACAGGGACACATCAAACCGAGCAATCGAGCCCTTGGAAGGAAAGGATTCTATTTTGGATGGAGCATATTGGACTCGGAAGAACCCCATCGCAAAGTGTGCCCAGGCTGCAAGAAGAGCAGGTTATGGCTGCTTTGCTATTCAAAATGGCGGCTGGTGCGCGGCCAGTGCTACAGCGGTGAAGACGTTTAAAAAATATGGAAAGTCTGAAGCTTGTAGATCTGATGGCGAGGGCGGGCCATGGGCTAATCAAGTTTATGTCATCAAAGGTAAACTAAAGTATCTTCCTTGTGATAAGGAAGACCTGAATAATATATGCTAGTTTCAAAATGACTTAATGATTCAGATCACTGTCACCAAAACGATGTCAACGACAACGAAACTTAGTAGAAAAAAATGAGAAAGCAATTCTCATATACTCTCTTAAAATGTACATGTATCAGCAGTAATGTTATATTTTTAATAAAATTTTAGCATCCATCGGATGCTACCTGGACAAACCAAGTCGAGCAATTCAACCCTTGGAAGGAAAGGATTCTATTTTGGATGGATCATACGGCTCTCGAAAGAACCCATTGCAAAGTGTGCCGTGGCTGCAATGAGAGCGGGTTACAGCGTGTTTGCAGTTCAAAATGGTGGCTGGTGTGCGGCCAGTGCTACAGCAGCGGAGACGTTTAACAAATATGGAAAGTCTGCAGCTTGTAAATCAGATGGTGAGGGCGGACCATGGGCTAATCAAGTTTATGTCATCAACGGTAAGACGTTGTCTCGATGTAGGCCCTCAGTCACTTAGAAGAGACTCACGCCATTGTGTGCTATCAGTTGCCAAACATCCAGTAAATATACTTTTTTTTTTTGAACAAACAACTTTTTCTCGTTGTAAAGCAAAAAAGGTAACTATGATGTAGAACTGGCACTTGATAACTATGAAAAGTAAGTATAAACTAAAATATGACATGACTCACTATCAGATAAAAGTAAAGGATCTCGCTAGACTATTCTTAAATTCACCCTATTTCACCTTCTCATGAGCACCAGCTCCCAGTATTCGAAAGTTTTATTCTGTGTCCGTTTTTATCTCCTTTTAGGGTTTGGATCCATTGGATGCTACAAGGACACCGGAAACCGAGCAATTTTACCCTTGGAAGGAAAGGATCCTGTTTTGGATGGGGCATATTGGACTCGAAAAAACCCCATTGAGAAGTGTGCAGTGGCTGCAATCAGAGCAGGTTACGGCATGTTTGCAGTTCAAAAAGGTGGCTGGTGTGCGGCCAGTGCTACAGCACCAAAGACCTTTGACAAGTATGGAAAATCTACAGCTTGTGGTTCCGATGGCGAGGGTGGACCATGGGCTAATGACGTTTATGTAATCAGAGGTGAGACAGCTAGTGTTTCGATGTACACACCACATTATTAGAGACATGACATGCCACCAGTAGCTAACCATAGTGTCTTTTTTCTTCTTTCTGAAGCGTCAGAAGAAATATCATCGTAAATTCGGAGGGTTGTGGGTTGAGTTTGTTGTCGGTCCTCTCCCATGCCCCGGAAGGCTTTTCTTGGGTAATCCGTTTTTTTTTCTGGACTCTCCTAAAATGCATTTCCTGCGTTCCCTGGCATTGGTCAATAAGGGTCAAATATATATTTTAGAAAGAGAGAAACCCCTGACAGTGTATAACACTAAAATTCAGCAAGTAAACTTAAAAATTAATCCTTTTTATAGGAAAAATGCAAATTTTGAAAAAATGGCAGTCAAATTTCAGTTGCCATAGAATTCAAAGTATGCTGACATACCCGTTACGACGACCTTCAGATGTTCCCAGATAATTTTTAGAAAAGTCGTTAGTTTTAGCGGCTTTTTAATGATCTTTGCTTATTAAGGATATGAATCCATTGGATGCTACAAAGACACTGGACATCGTGCAATCCACCCCTTGGAAGGAAAGGACCCTGTTTTGGATGGATCTTATTGGAGTCGAAAAAACCCCGTGGAAAAGTGTGCCGCAGCTGCAATGAAAGCGGGTTACGGCATGTTTGCAGTCCAAAATGGCGGCTGGTGTGCGGCCAGTGCAATAGCGCCACAGACTTTTAACAAGTATGGAAAGTCTGCAGCTTGTAAGGATGACGGCGAAGGTGGACCATGGGGTAATCAAGTCTATGTGATCAATGGTAAGACTGTGTTTCGAGACACGCCTCCAATCTGAATTTGATGATGAGACATGAGCCATTTCATGCTAACAGTTGCCACGAATATTGTAAATGTTTTTATTTTTTACACAACCAACTTTTTCTCACAGTTATTTAATTCTGAAGATAATTATGGTGTAACATATCGTAATGTAGCAGATCTTAAGGCAACAAGGCACGACAACTATGATAAATAACTATAAAGATAGCCTGGTTCCTCATCAGTAAAAAAGTCCCGGAACGCGTAACTTTAAAAACGTAAGACCATTCTCATACACTCCTTTTTTCTGCTTCATGAGTGCCAGCTCCTGATATCTGGATGCTTTATCCTGTGTTTAGTTTTGTATTCAGGATATGAATCTATTGGATGCTTCCGGGACAGGCCAAGTCGAGCGATCCAACCCTTGGAAGGAAAGAGTTCCCTTTTGGATGGAACATATTGGACTCGAACGAATCCCATTGCAAAGTGTGCTGCAGCGGCTATAAGAGCAGGTTACAGCATGTTTGCTGTTCAAAATGGCGGCTGGTGTGCGG